>RQTK01000580.1:51998-69236 GCA_003991915.1 Elysia chlorotica | reverse complement strand
ATTATAATATATTATTTAAATGTGTTAACTGCAGTAGAAGAATTAACACCATTATAAAGTTAACTCTAGCTTGTGGTCAACAGACAGCAGAAAATGCGATTACAGATTCCTTCTCATTGCCCAGTTTTCTCACACAGTGACAATGTAGGGGGTACCATGACTCCTGTGATTGTTGGTCACATTACACTGACACCGACCCTTTAATGAAGGTGCAGTTCTTAGGTTGGTTGTACACTCTTGCCCAATAGTTGTTTTAAGGGAGGGGAAGGAGGAGGAGTGAGTGGCCAACTAGCGCGAATGGCAGAGTCTTGGTCTCCTAATCGAAAAGTCCCCGATTCGAAACCACTAGTTTTGGGGTCAATGATTTATTTTTTCCGATTTCACCACCTAATGGTTTGGTTTGTGTTGGTATAATGTGAACAGAAGCTGATTCAGTCACAACCAGCATGTTCAAAGCATGCAGTAAATTTGAAATCAAGCAGCTTGAACTCTTTTTCTACAGCAAACAAACAACGATCCAGTCGGAAGGAATCTATGGGAAAATAACATAAAATTAATTTTTAAATTAATTTAATTTATTGCATTTCTTTTGCGCATTTCCAAAATTGAAATTCTGCTTAATGCGCATTACATCACAAGTAATCATGTACATGAAATAAACAAACATAAATGTGTAAACATCACAGAGAGACACGATCAGGGACCTCCTGGTTGAAACAGCGCACCCATAGTGGTTGACGTTAGTCCAGAACGAAACTGCCTCTGGTGACTGGACTGGGGGTACATTGTAAAACCCTCTTGTATTTTTTTTTGAGCAGTCACGCCATGGCTACATAATACAAGAAAGTTTCATACAGCCCCACCACAACAACCAGCGTCAGTCTAGCTCTGGATTTAGACGTTAAAAAACAACTAGAAACCAATATCTAATTCTCATGTGCCCTAGATCTACACTATACATTTGTCCTGAACTGAGGTGTTTCACTAGAGAAGGTGGTTTCACGGGGAGAAATGTGCGTATGTGAGTGATAATAATAAAGGCGTTGGGCAAATCTTGTTTAAAAGACATAACACCTCCGACTGAAGATCGGTCAATTTCTTTAACTTCAAAAAAATAAAACACTGTGGGCATGCATCGCTTGCTCACGCGCATCTTTGGTATTGTGAGCCCTTTTATGAAACGTGTCACTAAAATTATCTCTAGTCTCGTTCCACTGTGTACTTTTGTAACGCTATGACGTGAATGGTCACCTCTCATAATCCTCATTCAGGTGAATAAATAATTGATTGGAGACGCGGCGATCCAAGATTACAGAGCTCCACGTCTAATTAAACCAAAACGTAACGCTAAATTGATAATGAAACTGTAACTACTCACGCGTTTGTGCTCAATTAAGGCGACATGTCGGAAGATTGGACCCGTCATTTCAAAATCTGACAACATCAAATCTGCCCAGGTAACAGCTGGTTAGGTCCAGGAAGGATCACACAAGCGCAGGTCAAGAACCGGGAAAGTCCAGTAGTGAATGGATGAAGAGAGTGAGGCTAATCAACAGCAAACGTTACAAACGTTGTAGGAGGCAAAAGAAGGCAACGAACTTTGCACGCTCACGGTTAATACATGGCGTCATGATTTCGGAGATGGAAAAAACTGCTCAATAAGTTAGGTTTGATTGTAGCATTGGTCCTTTTGAAAAAAAAAAACACGACTTGTTCAGCTTTAAAACGAAGCTTCATTGTCGTCAGTGAGAAACTCTTTCTAAAACATTAGGAGACGTTTAACACAAACATAAATCCGCTTTTGAAATCTATGATGTAAGTGACATGTATTTTTTAATGTAAATGTAATGAGTTCTTTGATTAGTTGTAAAGTTTTGACCAAAGTTCGGAAGAAGAATGGGGGATAAGGGGGGGGGGGGACAACTAGCGCTAGTGGTAGAGCATCGTATAGAGAGGGAGTGGGATAGAGAGGGAGTGGGATAGAGAGGGCGTGGGATTGAGAGGGAGTGGCATAGAGAGGGAGTGGGATAGAGAGGGAGTGGGATTGAGAGGGAGTGGGATAGAGAGGGAGTGGGATTGAGAGGGAGTGGGATTGAGAGGGAGTGGGATTGAGAGGGAGTGGGATTGAGAGGGAGTGGGATAGACAGGGAAGGTGAAGAGAGTTAGGGAAAAAGAGGTGTCGAGAGAGCGAGATAGAAGGAAAGAGAAAGGAAGAGACAAACACAGAGGGAGGGATAGAAAGAGGCAGAGCCACAAAGAGAGAGAAGGATAGAGAGAAAAAGAGAGAAATAAGGAAAGAGAGAGAGAGAACACGAGAGCGAGTGGGACAGAGACAGACAGAAATACAAATGACAGACAACGAGATTAAAAGAGAAAGAGAGAGAGCGAGAGAGAGAGAGAGAGAGAGAGAACGCGAGAGTAAGTGGGAGAGAGAGCGTGAGAGAAAATAAAGAGAGGAAGCGAGGGAGAGAGAGACAGAAAGAAAAAGAGATAAATGGTTGTAGAGGATCACACAGGAGAACCTAGCCACCGTTAACCCATAAAATTCCACAAGGGAACCTTCGAAACCTTAACCCATTCAATTCCTCTAGGGGAACCTAGACCTTTTCAACCCTTACGGACCCGCAAAGGAACCTGGGATATCTGAAACCTTACGATCCCACACGGTATGTGTTGTGTTATGCTGTTGTTTATCGTTCAATATCAGTCCTATTTAGGCTTCACAGTGGACGTGTCCTAAAAAAACGTCTGCCATGGCCAATAATACACGCTCCTTCTTCTTAATGCGGAGACATCACTCAAACACCAGCAGAACATGTCCTCATGGCATGCCACTCTTATTCCCAGCTCTGGCAAACAATAATGGCCTTCAGATACAACACTGGAGCAGAAAATATGGGGTACCCTAGAAACCCTACAACAGATTGCATCTTTCACCGAGGAGGCCAAATTGAATATTTAAAAAAACATGGGCATATTGGAAATGAACGCAGAATAAGAAGTAACAGAAGAGAAAGAACCCATTGCAACACACGAGACAGTGTAGGGAGACTGGACTTCTGTCTCAGCTGGTCACATTATACTGACATCGACACACCTAGTAGGGGACGAAATTAGACAGATAATTATAATTCTGACCGATCGCATGTTTCGAACCGGGACCACCCGATTGGTCTCCTATCGCTCTATCGGTTTAGGAAGTTCGCCTCGCTCCTTCCCCCTCCCCCCTTCATCCTAAAGGGAACCTAGGGGACATGAAACCAGGACAGGGAAAAACGGCCGCCCTGTTACAAATTAAAATGATTTTACCGTCGAATAGATTCCCTGGATACAATTTTTTTTTTCGTTACCAAAATAATGTTAGATTTCCATTTCATTTGTGGCCCTTTTGATCTATTTCAGCTCCATTTTAATGAGATTGTCCACGGAATCCTCAGAAATCAAATAAAAAAAAAGGAGAAGGGAGATAGTTATTAAATCATGAAATTAAGCATGTAACTACGTTTTATGAAGTTAGGTTATATATAAAAGGATTATTTTCGTTGTCTTTAAGAAAAATAAAAAATAAAATTCTGTTGAAATTGTTAATGTCAGTGCTCAAGAACTGGTTAAAAACCTTGCACCGAAATGGATCTTTTTATTTTGTGTATTATAGCTTTGTATCTCTAACGAAGCAAGGTAAATAATCTAACTCATAATACGGCATAATACGGCATCACTCTCTGCCTTTTTTTCCTCTTTCCCTCTAGCTTTCATTCTCCGTCTGTCTAGTTCTTTCTCTCGCCTCTCTGTCTCTTTCTCTTTCTCCCTCTTCTCCCTTTTACTCTATCTCTCTCCTTCTTTCTTTCTCCCTCTGCGCCCCCCCTCCCCTCCCCCAATCGCTCTCGCTCTTTCCCTCTCTCTTGCAGTCTCTTTTACTCACAATTACCACACATTACGTAACAACCTATAATAAAACAAGATACACAAAATTGTTTCACAATCACGGAGCCTCTCCATTCTAAACGTAGCGCTAACTCAAATCAGACAACGCAACCAATGTTCAGTTTAATAACAACAAATACAATAGTAATAACAAGAAGAACAACAGCAACAGCATTAACAATAAAAACAACAACAACAAGAACGACAACGACGACGACGACGACGACGACGATGATGATGATGATGATGACGATGATGATGATGATGATGATGATGATGATGATGATGATGATGATGATGATGATGATGATGATGATGATGATGATGATGATGATGATGATGATGATAATAATGACAGTAAACTTATGATATTAATATTTAGCCAATTAAGTGTACGAAGGTCCTTGGCTAAAGTCTCGTTTCTGGATCTTTTCAACGACAGACATACTTGAGCACATTTAAGTATAGTACTGGCACTCGCATTTGGTTTTTATTAAATTGGTACAAAAGTTACGGCTGACTTATACTCACTTATTGTTTTGTTTTTTTAATCAGCCCACCGACCCTACACAAAACAAATCGAAAACTGTTTTGACTGTGTCGAATAGTTAAATATAGAGCCCAGTTCGGATTACTGTACAAAAGATAGAATGGCTAAAATTAAATTTTCTGGTAAAACATAATTTTTGTCAACTTCTGTGTGTGTGTGTGTGTGTGTGAGAGAGAGAAAGAGAGGGAAATAGAGCGAAAGAGAGAGTCAGACAGACTGATAGACCAAGACACAGATATACAGACGGACATATAGGTAGCCGGAGAGACAGAGAGACAGAAATATAAAGAGGGATAAAAATAGAGAGAGAGGGAGAGAAAGAAAGAATGAGAGAAAAAGAGAAATAGACGAAGAAACTGAGAGAGAGAGATAAATAGAGAGAGAGAGAGAGAGAGAGAGAGAGAGAGAGATAGAGAGAGCTTTTCCCGACCTAACATGTCATAAAAACGCTTTTTTGTTTTGCTATTTTAAGACCCGCGGCCCTTGCACGTGGATGCCATGAATTTAGAAGCCTCACCACAGACAATGCCTGATCTCTCCTGCAGAAGTTCTACAAAGGGACATCTTACAGTAATGAGACAATATCTTCAAAAGGCCCAATATCAGCCGGGAAGAAGGATTTCGTTGAAACGAAATGTCTAACTTATTTCGGCCGCTTTTGACGGAAAAGAAAACTGTAAGATTTGATAACAATAATAATAATGAAGCTAATTATGATGATAATAATAGAAATGGGAAAAAATTCCATTGGAAAATCCCCAGGACTTGAAGTGCAAACTTATTTCGGCCGCTTTTGACATAAAAGAAAACTGTAAGATTTGATAATAATATTAATAATAATGAAGCTAATTATGATGATAATAATAGAAATGGGAAAAAATTCCATTGGAAAATCCCCAGGACTTGAAGTGCTGTCAGGATATCGATAATGTTCACAATAATGTCCGTCGTGGAATATTTTTTTTTCCGTTAACACAACGCGAACCTCTTGGTTACTGTGTGTGTGTGTGTGTGTGAATGTGTCTGTGTGAGAGAGAGAGTGTGTGAAACAGGGAGAGAGAGCGAGAAAAAGAGAGAAAGAGAGAGAGAGAGATTTGTTTTAGTTTTGTTTTGTTTACTGATTATACGATTGTGAAAGTTTTAGTTAGGAATAGAATGGTTGTTCCAAATAGATGCCCTTATATACATCGCAATTAGAAAGAATGACAGCCAGAAAGAAACAGGAAGAAAGAAAGTGTGTGTGTGTGTGTGAGAGAGAGAGAGAGAGAGAGAGAGAGAGAGAGAGGGAGGGGGGGAGATACAAACAGACAGACGAATTGAGAGACACACATAGAGAGAAAGAAAGAAAAAGACATATTGATTGTGAGAGAGAGAAAGGGGAAAAACAGAAAAATTTCCTCTTTTCACAGATCCAGTGATTGAAAACCTATAGAGACACCAAGGTTCACTAAATCATAGAAACTTTATACATATATCAGTGAAGCAAACTCTGAAAAAAAAAGAAGTTGAAAAAGTAAAGACGCGGAACGCGAAGCAAAACGCGGCGCAAAAATAACATAAACAACAGCAGCAGCAGCAACAACAACAACATCAGCAACAAAAACAACAGCAGCAAAAAAAAACAACAACGACAGCAACCAAAAACAACAGCCAAACAAATCAAAAACAGTTTACAAATTAAATAGTATTCAGGTAATTGACAAGTGACCTTCAATCACGTCCATAGAAAACAGTCTACTCAACGAATTAGGTGGGCGTACGTGCACTGAGGGCATTGATGTTGACATTCAGGCGAAATATTTTTTGTATAGTTTCATATTGCCATCAAATTTTTATTATCTCAACACGGAAATGCCGCTATGTTTACGGAAGTAAGCATGATTGTCGACTTTTAATTATTGGAAAAACATTTTTGAAATTACTGACAAGAGTTGTAAAGACTAAATATTATTTAGTAAAATGTTTTGAACATTGTTTTTTATATCCTCATCATCATCATGATCATTATTGTCATCTTGGTCATGAAAACCGGAAGTTCAGATACATAGATATTTAAATAGAAATATAGAGATGCTTAGCGAGAGGAAGTCAGAGGTAATGATTATAGTGTGTGAGTGAGGTTTTTTTTTTTACGGCACGTCAGTGGTCAGCATGGTAACGGCTGTATTGTGTCATGATTTTCTCAGACAGTTAATACATTATAATAGTAGCAACGGTCACTCCTTTCCCTCTCTGAGGGGTAAGGGCATAAAAATTGTGCATAAAAGTAAAGGGTATATACAGTAGTTTAAAAGACAGAGATAGAAATAAAGGCAGAAACAAATATAAACGGATAGGTGGGAAGAATAGAGAATAGAGAGAGATCGAGAGAGATAAGAAGAGAGAGAGAGAGAGAGAGAGAGAGAGAGAGAGAGAGAGAGAGAGAGAGCTTACAAAAACAAAAGCTAGGAAAAATTATATGGGGCAAATACAACAAAATTAAGATTATAAAGAGTAAACGTGTGTTTTCGATTGGAGCTTACATTCTTGTAAAGCTGTATACAACTCATTTCCTGTGTCCACTATACTTAATTGTTTTTAACCAATGCATTTATTCTTTATACAAGAAATAATAGTTATTATTAATACTCTATCCTCCATAATAATATTATTCCACTGCGCAGAATGACAAAACGTACACTAAAACATAGCTACATGTAGCAAAACAAGCAAATACAAAAGTGTATTTTTTAGGCAAAAAGTAAAAGATGGATATTACTTATAAATACGATTTGTGGCATACTGTTGTCAGCTATGTATTACGAAAGAAGGCACTTCTGATTATAAAATAATTATTAGGCTTTGAGAGTTCTGTTTTTGCATTTTGGTATATTATGCCAGTATGACATCATTTCCTGCACAGCTGAGGGATTTCTTGAGCAAGAACATTGCCAAAGGTAGACACTTGATTGCGATGATGGTCTTTGTTTATTTCATTGCGATATTGCCAAAACTCTGGAAGGTTTCGAGTTTGTTGTTTTCATAAGAGAGAGAGAGAGAGAGAGAGAGAGGAGAGAGAGATAGAGACAGAGATAGAGACAGAGAGAGAGAGAGAGAGAGAGACAGAGAGAGAGAGAGAGAGAGAGAGACAGAGAGAGAGACAGAGAGAGACAGAGAGAGAGAGAGAGAGAGAGAGAGAGACAGAGAGAGAGACAGAGAGAGAGAGAGAGATTTCTCTGTTTACTTTGTTATGACCATGGAAGCCACAATGGATGCAGACCGTGATTTTCACGTTAACTGTGATGACTATGAGACACTAGATTCTGATGTTGCGTCTACTGGTTTTAATATAGATAACGTTGCAGTTAATTTAAGATCTCCACAAAAGACTATTCATTAGTAATATTAGCCTCTATGATAATGCTGCGCATTATAACAAAATGTAGGAATAACATAGCTGCCAAAAACAAACACCCAACATAGTGTCCTTTTGGGGTAACAAAAAATGTACAACAAAACGCTAAAAAAATACGATTTTTGGTTTAAGTTTAGTAGCTCAGTATCACCAAAGAAGGCACTTGTAGTAACTATAAAAAAACGGCGGTTTCGAGAGTTCAATTTTTACACTTTGATCTCTCTTGTCCAGTATGACGTCATTTCCTGCCCTGCAGCTGGGGGTATCGAATGACAACTTAACTCCGCTAGAGTGCGCACGTGTGCAGGGATGGATCTAGAGTGCATCAGGTTAAGTGTGGAGGCATTGGCTCCCTCCCTCTTCTCTCTCTCTCTCTCTCTCTCTTTCTCTCTCTCTCTCTCTCTCTCTCTTTCTCTTTCTCTCTCTCCCTCTATCTATCTCTCTTTCGCTCTCCCTCCCTCCTCTCTCTTGCTCTTTCTCTCTCTCCCTCTATCTATCTCTCTTTGCCTCTCCCTCTCTCTCTCCCTCTCTCTCTATCTCTCATCTCTTTCCCTCTCTCTCTCTATCTATCTCTCTCCCTCTCTCTATCTCTCTATCTCTCTCTATCTCTCTATCTCTCTCTATCTCTCTATCTCTCTCTTTTTCTCTCTCTCCCTCTATCTCTCTATCTCTCTCTATCTATCTATCTCTCCCTCTCTCTCTATCTCTCTATGTCTCTCTATTTCTCTTTCTCTCTCTCTCTCTCTCTCTCTCTCTCTCCCTCTCTCTCTCTCCCTCTCTCTAACCCCTCATTGAAAACTAGGCTCAGGCAAAAAAATGAAAATCATAATAAGCTGCACGTGTAAGGACTCATATTATTTTAACCACGGAGGTGACATTAAAAAAGGTTACATCTCCCCTATTTTTGCGTTGGAAAACTGCTATTAAAAGTTTGGACTATAACACATTAATGACTTTAGTCCTAATGTTTCTTAATTTTATAAGCGGGCTCCCATTTATAAGTTTTTGTTTGGATGAAATTTCTAAACAAATGGAAACTCATCATGCTGTTATCTATAATGTATTTAAACTATTGACATAACCTTTTTGAAGTCACCTCGCGAAAAAATTATTCGACTTTGTTAGATTTTCAATAAGAAGCAACGCCATGATGTCACTTTGTTGTAGATCTAATAAAAAAAAAAACAACAATGCCATTTACAAACTGTAAGTTCCTCTTTCTAACCCTACAACAAATCGCGGATTTAAGCATCCCTCACGCCTCTTGATGGGGCGCTTAATGGAATCTGAATTGATGTGAATGGCTCGTTAGTGGCGTACGTGCCGTAAGAATATGCGTCGTAAGCTACCGCGACGTTGTACTTACGATGAATACTTTCCTAATGGTGGAGTTTAAAAAAATTCAACTTATTATAATTAATTAAACTTCACCCCCCCCCCCCCAAACCTCTTTTTTCATATAAACTCCAGTCAAACTAACATGAAAATAATTAAAATAATAAAAATGTTAAAATAAAATATTATGTAATAAATCTAGAAGTTAAAAAAAAAAAAGAACACAAAATTTGGAAAAAATACTAACTGCAAAAGGAAATAGATAATAATTATTTTTTTTATGAAGATGTGAAACAAAAAAGTAAGAAAAGGACAAGGTAGAGTGGCTGAGAAAAAAGAAGAAAAACTGACCACCACAAATCCCGTTCAAAGAAAAATTGATGCTCATCAACAACAACAAAATTGTAAAAAAAAAAACCCCAAGAACTCTAAGCTAAGACGCGCCTAAATACATAAGTGCAAAGGCTTATAAAGAGTTCAACGAACAAAATCACAACAATAACAAGCAAATTATTATATGTCTTAGCGGTCTACTGCAGAGCTTAAAACTTTGTACTGTGACTTAACAGTATAATATTATTGTGTTATTGATTTGTATTATACAGGCTACTTGTCTTTACGGTCTATGCTATGACTTTACGTTGTATGTTATGGCTTTCTGGTAAATGATTTGAATTTACGCTCATTTCTATGCCTTAACCAACTATCCTATGGCTTTACGATAGATACTATGGCTTTACGATCTATCCTATGACTTTACGATATATGCTATGACTTTACGATATATGTTATGGCTTTACGATCTATACTATCAATTTACGATCTATGCTATTAATTTACGATCTATACTATGAATTTATGATCTATGCTTGAATTTACGATCTAAACTATGAATTTACAACCTATGCTATGAATTTACGATCTATCCTATGAATTTACGATCTATGCTATGAATTTACGATCTATCCTATGGCTTTACGATTTATTTTATGGCTTTACGATATATCCTATGACTTTACGATATATGTTATGACTTTACGATCTATGCTATGGCTTTACGATCTATTCTATGGCTTTACGATCTATTTTATGGCTTTACGATCTATCCTATGACTTTACGATATATGCTATGGCTTTACGATATATCCTATGGCTTTACGATCTATCCTATGGCTTTACGATCTATCCTATGACTTTACGATCTATCCTATGGCTTTACGATATATCCTATGGCTTTACGATCTATCCTATGGCTTTACGATCTATCCTATGACTTTACGATATATGCTATGACTTTACGATATATCCTATGGCTTTACAATCTATCCTATGGCTTTACGATCTATGTCATGGCTTTACGGTATGGGCTATGACTTTACGATCTATCCTATAATTTTACGATATATGCTTTACCTTAACGGCCTATGTTTTAGATATATGGCCAATGCTATGTCTTTACGGTCTATGCTATGTCTTTACGGTCTATGCTATGTCTTTACGGTCTATGCTATGTCTTTACGGTCTATGTCATAGCTTTACAGTTTGCATTATGGCTTTACGGTCTATGCTTTGTCTTTACGGTCTATGTCATGGCTTTACAGTTTACATTAGGGCTTTACGGTCTATGCTTTCGCATACCGGTCGAGTCCAGGCTACAGGATTAGGTCAAACTAACATGAAAATAATTAAAATAATAAAAAGGTTAAAATAAAATAGTATATAATAAATCTAGAAGTTAAAAAAAAAAAAATAGAACACAAAATTTGGAAAAAATACTAACTGCAAAAGGAAAAAGATAATAGAGTCTAATTATTTTTTTATAAAGATGTGAAACAAAAAAGTAAGAATAGGACAAGGTAGAGTGGCTGAGAGAAAAAAAAAGAAAAAAAAAACTGGCCACCACAGATAACATTCAAAGAAAAATTAATGCTCATCAACAAAAATAAACTGAAAAAAAAAAAACTCTAAGCTAAGACGCGCCTAAATACATAAGTGCAAAGGCTTATAAAGAATTCAACGAACAAAATCACAACAATAACAAGCAAAATTATTATAAGGCTTTGTACTGTGACTAAACAGTATAATTGTTATTGATTTGTATATACGGTCTACTTGTCTTTACGGTCTATGCTATCACTTTATTTTGTATGTTAGGGCTTTCTGGTAAATGCTATGGATTTACGCTCATTTCTATGCCATCCTATGCCTTTACGATCAATGATATGCCTTCACGATCAATGCTATGCCTTTACGGTCTGGGCGATGACTTTACGATCTATGCTTAACGGCCTACGTTATGGATATATGGTTAATGATATGTCTTTACGGTCTGTGTCGTGGCTTTACAGTTTAGGGCTTTACGGTCTATGCTTTGACATAACGATGGAGTTCAGGCTACAGGATTAGGCTCTGTGCTATTACTTTATAGTGTCTTCTGTGTCTCTACGATCTATGTTGTAGCGTTAGGGTCTACGCTACGGCTTTACACTCTTTGTTTGTGCTTTAGTAGCTTTGTGACTCCACGTCTTTGTTGAGCCTTTACGGTGTAAGCTTTATTTACGGTGTAAGCTTTCTTTACGGTGTAAGCTTTGTTTACGGTGTAAGCTTTGTTTACGGTGTAAGCTTTGTTTATGGTGTAAGCTTTATTTTCGGTGTAAGCTTTGTTTGTTTGTTTGTTTACTTTACTGCATTTGTGTTATCACGTCTAAGTTGTGCTTTAACGGTCTATGCCATGTCCAAGTTACGATCTGTTATACTAAACATGTAATGACTTAACAGTTAATGCCGTTTTTTCTTCTACACGCTAAGCTATTTGTTTTGACTTACATTATGGAGCGACGAGCAGAGGCTATAGCGCTAACGTCTGTACTGTGGCAATGTTGATAAGTGGTCCCTCTCTTAGCTTCTCACGTGCTAATAGGCGGGACGCTCTACTTGCCCTTACGTGCTAATAGGCGAGAAGTTCTTTTAGCTCTTACGTGCTAATAGGCGAGAATATTTGTTTTCTATTACGTGCTAATAGAAGAAACGTTCTACTTTCCCTAAACGTGCTAATAGCTGGAAAGTCCTTTTTTGTCCTTGAGATGGTTATCGCATCATTGTGTCAGGAAAAAAAGCTCTAAGAGAGCCGTACACTTAATTGCTGTGGCTGCACTAAACACACATCATGAGGTTCGACTTTCAAGCACTTTCATGCTGAAGAGCTCTTATACAACAGTTAGCACATACGCTCTAGAAACCTTTGTTCCTCACACCATATGTAAGTCAAAATAAATAGGGCAAGCTTGTAGAATAAAAAACAACAACAACCATGCATAATGCAAAAACAAACGAAACACAAAAAGGAAACAAGTCAATGAGTGGAACAAATTAAAAATAAATGTATAAAAAAAAGGTATAACGTATATAAAACTATAAAAGAACAAAATGAACTGTGCTCTAAGCGCAAGAATTTTAAGTACTTGCGTATGTTTCTGCACTTTAGTAAACCAACAACAAAAAATTAGGAAAGCATGAAAAAATTAAGAACAAAAATCCTAACTGGCTCAAGTGGTAGAGCTTTGGTGTCCAGATCTGAAGGTCCGCGGTTCGAATCCACGATCGGTAAATAAATTGATATGTCAGATTTCGTTCCCTGCTCATTGGGTCGTTGTCAGTATAATGTGACTGATTTAAGCAGGATTCCAGATCTCGCCGTCTTGTCTCGTGTGTGCCAGCACGTAAAGGTGTCAGACATCAGTCTTAGGGCCCTTCCACAAAAACATTATAGCCTTTACAAGATTGATGTTGGACGCTAAGGAACAACACGAACAAACCAACTCCAGTGATCCTGACCAACTTGTAGATTCCAGGGGCAGACAGGGGCAGACAACCATCTATAATCACTCGGCACTGATAGAGTCCAGGGGCAGACAACCGCCTGGCACACGGCACTGAGCACAGAGACCTGGGGTGGCGAGATTAGCTGGCATTCAGGTCCGTGCGAGCCAGGCGATCATCCTGTCTGGTCGCCTACCTTTGTTTTGTTTTGTTTTGTTGTTTTTGTTTTGCTCTGTTGTGTTTGTTTTGTTGTTTTTGTTTTCCTTTCTTAAGGACAATCGCACTTTGTATTTAAATTCAACCGTTGTTTTTTTCTTCAAATAATTCCCTTGTTGTCTCTGCATCGAAAGCTTTCTGTAGGATCCCTTTTCTTTTTAAAATCTAAATGGATATTCCAAGAATTCGCACTTTTCAAAAGAAAACATCTCAATGTGGGTGCTTCAGTTTAAAAAGCTGCTTATGGTGTTGTTAATCCTCGAGATATAATTAGGGTGACATACGCCGGGGTGACGCACTGGTTGGATTGGGTCAGTACAATGTGACCGGCAGAAACAGAGGTCCTGCTGTTAAAGTACTATCTATTTATACCAGCACGTAAAAAAAACCTCAGATGTTAGTCGTGAAACCAGTGCACCGAAAAGCGTAGTCTCTGCTGTTGAAGTTCAACACTTTGAGCCCTGGCGTTCTAGCAGTATTATGACTCTATACCTAGCCTCCTGAGCTGAAAATAGTTTCTAGACCCAAAATGTCTATCATCAAAATAATTATGTGTTCCCTTTTGTGTTACTATATAGTAATTAGTCCATTCTATTCTATTTCAATTACTATGTTTCTATTCACCTATAAGAGACTACAAAATTCCAAACTATTACAGGTACCAAGATCTAGCCTTAAGACTTACGGTGACAGAGCTTTCAGTGTTGCAGGCCCATGTGTTTGGAATTCTCTGCCTTTTTCACTGAGGTCTGCAGGCAATGTTGAGATTTTCAAAAAACACCTCAAAACAGACCTATTTAAAAATTATCTTGATAATTTATATCATGTCAACTTTTGCTTTTGGATATTGAGTGTCTGTGCGTGCAGTGTGTTTGTATGGGTGTAGGTGTGTCTGATGTACAATTAGTATGGACGAATGAAAGAATCTTGTAAAGCGCTTTGAGGCCTCGACATAAAGCGCTATAAAAATGCACTTTTAATTATATTATTATTCTAGGTCTAGATCTATATGGTTATTAAGGGGTTTAACCCTACGGTGCACAGTAAAACAAAAGCTCCACAGCCTAAGCTGTGTCTTGTGCTCAAAAGGTTAATACTTTAATAACCAACATACCAAATAACGTCTGTCATATGCAACTAAACTAATTTGGGAGGCGGAGCATCTCAGTGTGGCAAAAGGTAGGGCTTGTTGGTTGTGCTGGTTTAACGTCAGCACTGCATAAGTTATATTGTGGACGAGCACTATAACCGCGTCTGACAATTCTATGTGCTGCTACACATGAGAAAGAGCGGAGAGATCTGGTCTCCTCTCTCAGCCGGTCATACTGTATTGACAAAAGGCTAAACGGTAGGTAACGAAATTGGACATTTAATATTTTGATCCGTCGTGGATTTCAAACGCAAGACCTTCCGATCTGGAGACCAAGGCTCTACAACTTGTGCCAGTTCGCCCAAAGACAGAAGGTACAATTGTCAGATGTTAGTCGTTAGTTTTGTGTCCTATACACGACATAGAGTAGTAAATAACACATTTGGAAATTAAGAAACTAACGGGCAAACATCAAAACGAGACTGATTGGGAAACGAACGTTCTGCCACTTGCATCAACCCCCGCCCCAACCACAGCAAATGGGGATTTGAATCTGGAAAGAAGTTGTACGCTCTATTGACTGAGCCAGCCTGCGTCGTGTTGCGCGAAAGTAACTTAACAAAAATAATCTTAACTTCTAAAGCGTTTCTGTAAGATTTTTCTTATTGAACTCCTAGATCTCTAAAAACTGTTTTCAATCACTTAACCCATTTCTAGAAGAAATGTTTAAAAAACAAACCAAAAAAACGTATTTTTAAGCTCGGAAATCAAATATATTTTTACAATAGAATTCTGTCAAACAAAACAATAGGTTGAAGTTTTTGGAAAGAAAGACTTTGACATCATCGTAAAAAACAATGAAATATTTATTTCAATACCAACAAAGACGGGATATCAAACTCTGACTTTTCATTTTAAGAGAAACCAAAATAAAGTTATTAATAATAACTATTTTTAAAGTAGAGGCGCACGTGACAAGGAACTTCCAAGAAATCCGTTTGGGAAACCCCGAACATTAAGTCAGTGAGAAATCTGATAATATGTTTGGATTCCTATTCGATTTCTTTTAAAGTCTACATAATTATTCAGTGCTACCGACTTTTTAGAACGTATCCTAAGACACACACACACACACACAAAGTGAGACTAGCATGTGCCAATAAATCATCATCACAACCAACACCACTACATAAAAACCCCAATAAAAATAACAACAACAAAAATGGGGAATAAAAGACCGATAATATAATAATAGTATGCCGACTGAATCTTAGAATCAAGAACCAATAATTATACCGTTAACTGACTTATATAATGGACCATCTCATTAATAAAAAAACACCCTATAGGTTAGAGTATTTTCTGAATCAGATAGGGCATTATAGAACTGAGGTTGTGAATTATTAATAACCAGATAGGAAGGGAGAGAACCAAAAAGAACTAAGATGAAAATATCCTTTTATAGAAGTCCTTGTAGGTCTTCATGGAGACCCTATTAGAGAGATGAGCGTCTGGCGTCTTTCTGTACACGGGCCTTAACAAACAGGACCCCTGAGTGCCATGGTGGCTGGTAGTGTAACAGTGGGATTCGAACCAGGTCTGTTTGGTTCAGCACTACTAGCTTTCAAATGGTAAATGTTTAGCCATAAAAAACTGTACCAACGTAGTTGAAAATACCCAATTCGTAGCGTACATTGGTTGGGAGTCAGAGGGATTAAATTATCCTGCTGTCGATTTTAGATTTTTACGTGGTTGGTTGGTTGGTTGGGTTGGTTTAACGTTCAACAGCAGCATTATATAAGCTATATTGTGGACGGGCCCCAAGACGGGCGTCTGACATTTTTATGTGCTGCCACACACGAAACAGGCGGGGATACCATGACTCTTGTCTCAGCCGATCACATTATACTGACACCGACCCAACCAGTAAGGAACGCAACAGCCAGGATTGGAACTCGGGGCCTTTTGCGTCGGAAGCCGATGTTCTACCCCTGGACCACCGCGCCCCCCAGCTTTTTACGTGGATTTACAAACTCGAAAAGGTACTTAAGTGCACCGATAAGATCTAAAGAGTGCGTCAACTTAAATATTGCAATTTGATGAAACAGGAATAGGGTAGGTATTTTTCTCATGCGCCTCATACTTTTTTGCTATGGGTTTGGGAAAATATCATTTGTGAACACGTTCTAAGCTTGTCTTGAAAAGGAAGAGATATAGTGAGTATATAAATACCGATTGTACCAGCTTAGGATTACATTTTAAACAAAGGGTGTAAACAGGTGCTTTCAATGAATAGATTTTGTGAACTTGACCATCAGATAAATGAAATAAATCTCAGTAGTTTTTGTATGGTTTTTGCATTATTTAGAATTAATGCAAACTCAAGAAACCACTGAAAAGTAACAAAGGCGCCTTCAAATTGCGCCTGTCGCCCTATATCACTATATCACCGCCCAGAGGAGCTCGGGAGACGGTAAACCCAGAGAGCAAAGGCTCATCTCTGTCTATAGTGAAGAGATAAAATGCGATTTTCTGGTAAACAGTTGTCAAGTCTGATAGTGGACGCGACAGTGGCTTCCCCTTTGGCCCAACAGACAAGTCACGTGACTGCTGTCCTTATGGAGGCACGTGATCCAGTGACGTAGACGGTACATGGAGATGTGGCTTACTGGGGAACTTAGTTGTTGGTACAGCGGAAAAGTCCGATTTTGTTCAAGGCATTCGAGACATGTACCGTCAATATTATCTTAATCTTTCTGGGTGCCTGAGCAAAAATTCCTCCACGTGCGGTAAAGTATAACTGGAAGCAGAAGGTGAGGGAGAGATACAGAGAGAGAGAGAGAGAGAGAGAGAGAGAGAGAGAGAGATACAGAGAGAGAGATACAGAGAGAGATACAGAGAGAGATACAG
>RQTK01000580.1:38876-51885 GCA_003991915.1 Elysia chlorotica | reverse complement strand
AGGGCAAAGAAAAGATGGGGGAGGGTAGACAGTATTGACTGTAATATATTGAACATGAATGATTTATGCCAGGACAAAATAGTCCATGAGTTGCAATAGCAGACTGTTCGTAGCTGCCATTGGTTGGGGCAATTTCTTATCACTTCGAATACCGTAATAAAATGGCATATTTCATTAAAAATGAATGGAGTTTATAGATTAGGACTAAGAGGACATTGACAGTCCAGGTTGTACTGACGGTTTGTCGATTGTGGTGTCATCAGGAGAGTGAAATAGTGAAAAATTTCACGTGGAGGATCCTGCCTATGTGGATCGGGGTATAGAAAGCGGTTCCTTCCTTCTATGAGCTATGTCTAAAGATTGGTCAACCGTCTAAACATTAATTTAATAAAGAAATAGACTGAGCACGTATCACGCCAGCTCCCCGTATTAATAACACTGTAAGCTTTTTTGTGAATCGTCTCACTAACTAGGTAGTCTCTGGTGTCATTTTCTGTGCAATACAAACTAAATCTCACTCACTCTGGTGGGACTCTAGATCTTGTAGAGAACTTTGTTGAGTAAGTTTCTTAACACTTCTACAGCAGTTGAAATGTTATGATATTGTGAAAGGGTCCCAAGACAGACTTCTAACAATTTTACAAGCCGCTACACACACACATTGAAGAGATACCATCACCCCTTGTCTTTACCGGTAACATTATACTGACATCGATTTAGTAAAAGGCGAAATCCGACAAAACATACTATTTCGAACTGGCGACTTCCTGAATCGGAGACCGGGGCTCTACAACTTGCGCCAGTCTCCACACCCAAAGCCTCCCCCCCCTCCCTTCTTTTTCCCACCATAGATATGGCATAGAGAAGCGTTAATTCACAATCCGTTGAGAGCTAAGGCAGTATCAGTACAAAGTGCCTGAGAAGTACATAGAAGACACCCACCCCTGATTTTCAACGACGATGTGCAAACAATACTTAAAACTAAAAACTTAACATCACCGCGTCATAAGGTTTCGTAATAGTGTGTTAAAGCATGATATCCAGAAACGAGTTAAGAATGGGAAAACACATGGAAATAGCGCTACTAAAACAAAACAAATTTAGATTGTAGTGCAGTTGGTTTAATAAGAAAAATAAATCGATTTCAATCCGCTATCTTGACAAAGAAATAAATAACACGCTAGTCAGTGTTTTAAGAGACACAATGCTCACGTTGTTTTTATAAATCGATTTTTTAAAGTTTTTTTTACTTAGAACATTACGCAAACGGGTCCCAACACTAAGTCTAACGATCACTCAAATACAGAGCGGAGATACCAGGACTTCGTGATCACTGAGTTTTTTCGTTGCCCATTGGCTCAGCTAGTCAAGAACAAAGCTCTGATTGGGCGTGATAAGATTCCCTGACCAATCGCCTTGAGTTTTCTCCGTGAGTCTGGTCGTCACACAGCCCTTTATTATAATAACATCATCCAATCAATGGGAGGTAACCTACTTGATCAAGATCCCAACCAGTTACCAACTGATTAAAAGGCTTATTTTCTATTGACTAACCTACATCATCTCGCCCCCCCCCCTTTTTTTTTTTTCCTACCACCACCACTCCTCCTAAAGAAAGCCCACATAAAAATGGAAGTCCACTTTCACAAAGCTAGGGAATATATGTGATTAATGTGAGCTTAACAACTACATAACGTATGTCAATAATAGAATTGAATGATAAAATAATTATTTTAGCAATTTGCAAAGAAATGAACCACTTTATTAAGCAACACAAATACCAGCTAATCACCAAATAGAGCAAACATTAAAGTCTTGTGAGGAAAACACATAAAATTATAAGCTAAGCGGTGAAGCAATAGAGAAACAATGATGTACTTTAAGCTGAGGGACAAAATTAACTTCAGTGGTTAACTTTTTATGAGTGAAAGAGAAAAGGGCATTCATTATTCAATAATAAAGGCAAATATTACTTGCTCTTGTTTGTGGAAAAACAGTCAAAAGAAAAGAAATTGTGGTTAAATAAAGTTTTATAATAATATAAGAGATAATATATAAGCTACTAAGCTTATGTAAAATCTTCATATTGAAAAGTTAGAGCAATCATTACATGTTGCTGTCTGTGACCATACAAATTGAAAGAGCAGGAAATGTGATTTAATTTGATTTGAGTTGGGTTAACTTCCACCCTCAGCTCTCTATAGGCTATATGTGGACGAGTCCCAAGACTAACGTCTGACAAGTTTGCGCGCTGCCACTTAGAGACAGTTCGGGGATACCACGAATCAGCCGGTCATCTTAAATTGACACCGACCTAGCCAGAAGGGGACGAGTCGTCAGAGTGGGGCTCGAACCACGGACTTTCGACGTCAAAAGCCGATGTTTTACCCCAGGGGTACCACACGAAAGAGGCGGACATTATGATAAACTGTAGATTTATGTTATACAGGATTTTAACCATTCCGAATCTTTTCAAGCACTAACGTGGTACCGACTTGGTAGTTGTATGTATAGTATAACAGGCTAAGAAAGATGTCGTGGTGTTTCTGCTACGCCTCTCTGTGACAACGCGTAAAGTTGTCAGACTTTAGTCTCATGCTTTATCCACGATTCCTTTTAGGCGCTGATGCTCGATAATAGTTTCACTACATTTCACGTTTTTAAACTCACACTCTTAAATTTAATACTTAGGTTCGATTTGATCCATATTTGCTTTGTTTCTGTTCCCTATTATTTAAAAAACAGCTTTGATTGTAATTTGTTAGCAGTTAACATTTATTTCTTTTTTTTTTAAATAATTAGCACATCATTCACACCCGGTCAGCAGGTACACACTATGAATGTTTCATCAGATAACAGGGGGGAGAGGGGGGGGGGGGGGGTAGGACTTACATTACCCCCTTATGAAATAACAATTTGTTAAACCATTATGATGACAATTATAATTATCATCCCCGACATTGAGTAGCTAACTACTTAGAGCTGTGAGCACAACATTGTTTTAGCTTACGACGCTTCGTAAACATTATTATCTGTTCTAAAGACGAGTCGTAAGCCTTATTCTTATATTCTTACGACGAGGCGTAAGCTACCGCAAACTTGTCCATACGGCCCTAGTCTAGTCTGCGAGAGTTGTGGTAGTAACCAGACAAATTTGATTCGCACTGAATTTTAAAAAAAATTACCGCACAACCAAAGGACAAGCTAGATAGTCAACATGATAGATATCTCGCCTTTATAAGTTCTTCAATGAGTTTCGAACAGACAGTTCAAGTCCTTTGTTTACAAGTGCTGTGCACTATACCCCTGAAATGATTTTTTTAGATAAGCTGGATAGTATAGTGGTTACGTTTTTAGATTTTCTGAAAAGGACTAATTTTTGTATGTTTATTTTACAAGCACAGAGCAGTAAGCTTAATTAATTTTTAAACGCGAAAGGAAAGAAAAACTAAACCTATCTTGCTTTAGCATTACAAACTCACAGTTTAAAGTCCGACAAAAAAGAAAAAAGAGTTGACGGGAAATTAACCAACTAAAAAGAGTCTGCAAACGAGTTACCCCTGCTTTGACTATTACTTGTACGTTTGACTGAAGACATAAAAACACAGTTTCTCCAAACACTGATTAACAAGTTGTGTTATTGCTGTTGTTATTTAGTTATTAATTAAATACTTTAATAAAAGCGTTTTTTGGTCGGGGGCTATAGATAGATACATAGATAGATAGATAGATAGATAGATAGATAGATAGATAGATAGATAGATAGATAGATAGATAGATAGATAGATAGATAGATAGATAGATAGATAGATAGATAGATAGATAGATAGATAGATAGATAAAACACTGTAATCAGCCTGCTCACGACCCCACTGGGCTAATTTAGGTTTTTCAGTTGACCGATTACTGCATTCCGTTCTGAGATGCCAGACCTGCCGGTAACCGCTGTCACTAATTTCCATGGATCTGAAGTAATCGATACTCATACGGTACCAGTCTATTTTATTGACCCGGATTAGTTAGTCATTTGACAGGTAATTACGATCTGCTGGGTTACCGTCAATATCCGGAAACGTCCGGGGATGTACGAAAATTGTCGAAGTAAAGAATGCAGATGATTGATCAAGGGGGATAACTGTAAGGAGAAACTTGAGAGTTATTCGGTGAAGGACCCGGATGAGGAACGAGTGTGTTGTAAGTTGAGTTGTATGATGGGTAGAAGCGGTGTTGAAGGGTTTTCGGTACTATTTGGAGCAGTGGTCATTTGGCATGATGTATGTAATATTCATAGCAGGTGGTTTCAACTATTATTTTGATCTATTGTATCTGTGTAAATAATAGAGATCGAATATTTAGAACCTGATTGACATTCAGTTCACGTTTTTTATCAAAACTAATTTTTTAAAGCAAAGTTGGGATTTCCTGACTTTACTCTAAGTTGGTCACATGACACAAACACCGATGTAATCAGTGTCAACATAGCAGTTCGTTCGAGATTCGAACCGTGGATCTCCCTAATAAATTCCACACGCTGTACCGCTGAACAACCGGGCGCCTTCTGCCCAAACCTCCAGTTTTGATTAATTTTTCCTGAGCCAGAAAGACACGCTAGTTCCACTGAAGCCAAAAATATGTTAGACGTGTTCATACTTCAAAAATATAATTTTCTATTTTAATGGCGAAAGTTTAATTAAGTTTAAAATATTATTTCAATGCTTGAGATTTCGCTTTCCCAACATAAATTATTTATTTGCAGCACATTTCACACAACGTGATATAGTAATTAAATATAAATATTAGAAAAGTTAAAATTAAATTTTCTGCACTAGTATGAACTATAAGTCTAGATTTAATATTACTCTGGATAAAGTCCTTAACTTGTAATTGTCTTTTATCAAATTTAATGAATGTGGAAAACGAAACAGGAACCAAAACCTAGGGGAAAAAAACAAGAAAAGAACGCAAATCAAGAAATTTCGTCTCAATAGATTCAAAAGTGGTTGATTATCATGCAACTCAAGGTACATGAAGTAGTAGTGTTAGATCTTAGTCATTTAAATTTACACATTATGTCGTTGCGCTTACACCCTGGTTTTATCGGAGATTCTAGGTTTCGTTTAGTTTCCCCTCAAAAAAAGCTCACAGTGCAATTGCTAGAGTGACGCGTTCTCACTCTATTTCCATATTGTTATGACCAACGTTCAGACTTTATTTTTTACTTCTCCCAACCCACGTACACAAAGTCATTCCCGTAAAACGTTTCACTATTTGACAATCTCGTGTTATACACTTTAGACAAAAAACTCAACTCCATATGATAGACCATACAAGCCACGGTCCTGACAAGATGGATTTGCAAAAATCACATCATTCTGTAGATGTAGTTGTTGTTGACTTGGTTTAACATCCAATGTCAGCTCTATATAGCGTATATTGTGGAAAGGCACACACGCTTACATTAAACCAACTAGTAGGGGGCGTATTCGTTCATCAAAAGCTCGAACCACAGACTTCCTGTGTCGGAAGCCGATGTTCTACCCCATGGCTACACCCCCCTCCACCCCATATCCACATAGATCTGTAGCGATCTTGTGTTTTCTCAAATAGATTTCTTACTCAAGCCAAACGCTCATTCTTCAGATACTACTACTACTACTACAACTATACTATTACTAGAATGCACAAACAATACGTACCTTACGTCTCGTCGTAACAAAATAAAAATATATATTGGACTTTTTCACTTAAAACAAAAATCTCCTTTTCTAGAAAACATAAAGTTTTAAAGGTGTAAACCTTTTAGTTTGATGCTTCTTAACACGATAATGATAAATTTATAACAAACTATGCTTGTATAGTATCTTTTTTTTACAGATGGAGAAGAATAGGGCTAATGTGCTCACGTTTTGTTATTCTCAAAATGTTTTGAACGATTTGTAAGCGATTGATCGTGTCGCTGTGGGGGAGATGCCAGTAAAACGTTACAGTTATTACGTTTAGATTATATTAAAGTTGTAACAAAGGTCTTGGTCAAATTCTCATTTAAACAGGTACATATGCTTGCAATTCTCCTAATTTAAAAAATTTAACTTTTTACAAAAGTCAGTAACATAATTATGATGACATTGATAAATTCTGATAAAAAAGAACACCTAGATTTTGTACTCTCTTGTTGCTTTTCATCATATCGCATTTGATGTTGATAGGTAGTTCGAGGCACATTGCCAACTTTGTATCCAATCAGTATAAGTTCAGTTTCGTCTTGCCATTGTTGAGTTTTAGTCTATTTGTAGTCATCTAAAGTTTTACAGTATATACACAATCCGTTGTTGTAGTGACTAACGGCTGTAAAACTTCAATTTTGCAAGCTTCATATAACTGAGTATCATCAGCATAGAGATGGAATCTTAGAGAGTGTTCTCCTGTTATGTTGATGAGGGGCTGTGTATACAAAGTAAAAAGTACTGATCCAAGGAAAGAGCCTTCTGGGACGCCGAATTTAATTGGTATGTAGTCAGAGTTAGATCTACCAATCTTAACTGGCTAATATCTATTGCATAAATACGAGTAAAAAATAACTCAAAATGTCCACTCCCTGACGTGTGCTTATTGTAGCCTGGCTGTTTCAAATATCATATGCTTGCTTGAATTCGTCAACTTAAACATCATCAAAAAAGTCATCTCATAACCGGGCCCAAACACTAACGTCTGACAAGTTTACGCGGTGCTGCGACTCAGAGATAGAGCGGGGATGCCACGACTCCTGCCTCAGACCGACACAGTATAATAATATGTACCAATATGGCGGTTGCTGTACGGACGCGCCGTAAAACAGACCGGCACACACTGAGACCAAAACAACAAAGAGAGCGAAAGCAAACATGCTCAGATTTCGAACCGGCGAGTTCACAGTTAGAAATTGAGCACTCTACCAAATATGAAGCATCCAGTGCTCCATCAATAGCTAGTAGAGTGCTCAATTTCTAACTGTGAACTCGCCGGTTCGAAATCTGAGCATGTTTGCTTTCGCTCTCTTTGTTGTTTTGGTCTCAGTGTGTGCCGGTCTGTTTTACGGCGCGTCGGCACAGCAACCGCCATATTGGTACATATTATTATACTGTGTCGGTCTGAGGCAGGAGTCGTGGCATCCCCGCTCTATCTCTGAGTCGCAGCACCGCGTAAACTTGTTAGACGTTGGTGTTTACAAGCGTGCATTAAGCACACGTCAGGTAATGGACATTTTAGTTATTTTTTAGTTTAATTACCGAAAAGATATCAGTTATTTTAGAGTAGACCTAGCTCTGACTTCATTCCAAATAAAATCGGCGTCCCACAAGGCTCTGTCCTTGGACCAGTACTTTTTACTCTGTACACTCAGCCTCTAATCAACATAATAGGAGAACACTCTCTAAGATTCAGTTTCCATGCTGATGATACTCAGTTATGAAGCAAGCAAAATTGAAGTTTTACAGCCGTTAGTCACTACAACAACGGATTGTGTATATACTGTAAAACTTTAGATGACTACAAAATAGACTAAAACTCAACAATGGCAAGACGAAACTGAACTTATACTGATTGGATACAAAGTTGGCAATGTGCCTCGAACTTACCTATCAACATCAAATGCGATATGATGAAAAGCAACAAGAGAGTACAAAATCTAGGTGTTCTTTTTTATCAGAATTTATCAATGTCATCATAATTATGTTACTGACTTTTGTAAAAAGTTAAATTTTTTAAATTAGGAGAATTGCAAGCATATGTACCTGTTTAAATGAGAATTTGACCAAGACCTTTGTTACAACTTTAATATAATCTAAACGTAATAACTGTAACGTTTTACTGGCATCTCCCCCACAGCGACACGATCAATCGCTTACAAATCGTTCAAAACATTTTGAGAATAACAAAACGTGAGCACATTAGCCCTATTCTTCTCCATCTGTAAAAAAAAGATACTATACAAGCATAGTTTGTTATAAATTTATCATTATCGTGTTAAGAAGCATCAAACTAAAAGGTTTACACCTTTAAAACTTTATGTTTTCTAGAAAAGGAGATTTTTGTTTTAAGTGAAAAAGTCCAATATATATTTTTATTTTGTTACGACGAGACGTAAGGTACGTATTGTTTGTGCATTCTACACGTAGACTTTAAGATGTTTTAGACTAGTTGTACAGTGCTTCTTACCATTACTGAACCATTACATCATTTCAAAATTTTACAATTTTTTACTAAAAAAAATAAACAAACAGCGTAATTTTAAATGTAAAAGCACTATAACTAAGAAGCAGGAAAAATTATTTAAGAAAAAATAATGTATAATTAATTGGCATTTTATAACTATTTTATAAGGATTTCATTTTGTTGAATTTTTTACCTTTCCTTTAGGAACTAAATGATTCTCTGGAGTGAAAAGTAGGTATGAGGCTTCAGTTTTACGATACCCCTATAAATTTTTAAGTGACGTAGAACAAAAAAGCAGTACCATTTTTTTAAAGTGTTCTCCTAGTCTTGGGTTGGCCTAGAAACTCTAGAAACTCTAGAAGTTCAACGATGTTTCGGAACAAGCACACGCCTTACTCGCATCAGGAGAAGTTGCTCAAATGCCGACAAGAAAATCATCTATAACACGACTCATTATGAGAAGCCATAGAGAGTATTGAAAGTTAATCATGTCATGTTTTTTCTTCTTTGATTTCTATGAAGTATTTCGACACCAAATTTTTATAATGCGCTACCTCATTTCTAAAATACCATAGAATAAGAGTGTTTTAGAGATGATATAATGTCACATTAAGACTTAGTTGATAGGGGTTTAATTGAGACTGAGTGATGGTAACCATGAAGTTTAGGAAGCTTGCTAGGGAATAAAAAGAGAGGAAGTCGTAGACACAGATGAAATGGTACCCCCCAATGTCGCCCGAACAACGGGATAGAAGAAGAAATAGTAGGTAATTAAACTTCGAAGTCCTTCATATGCTCCCATCTCTAAAACCTAACGGTAGTAAGCACAACGTTGCTCTTAGCCTAGCATCCTGACTAAGTGTACTCTTAAACAATAAGAGTCTAGTCTTTCTTAGTAGGGTGTCTAACTTTACGGTACCGTTGTATTTAACACTAATGGTGTTGTAAATTCTATGATTAAATCGATGGCTACGATAAGTGTTTTGTAGTCATAGGCCTTTTATAACACTTTTATAAGAGAGAGAGAGAGAGAGAGAGAGAGAGAGAGAGAGAGAGGGAGAGAGGGGTGATCAAACATGTAACCATTCTTTAAATGTATCGAAAGTAATCATTGATACCATAATTTGTCCCTGGATCAAACGCATCCACTTAGAATTCTACAGAACAAATCCACAATCCTGCACATTGAAGTTGCATGTACAGGCACTGCTGGTGCTATAAACTAAGACCAAAAACAGTTGCAAAATGCCTTGCGTTCCACACGCCGAGAACGGATGACGTAATGATGCCGCTCCGATGTACTCGGCTTTCTGGTCGCTCATTAGCTTCGTTAGTTTAGTATAGAGCTACGATTGTACAAGCACTGGGTCAAATTTCTGTACTATCGTCTTTGTTTTCTTAGGACTCCGTGCTCGCCAGGCCTCTGTTATTGCTGCACCGCCCACCAGGATTTGATTGGAAACTTAACAGAACAAAGAAAACTAAAAAAGATCGGTTAAGATCATATAGTATATGTATACCCTGTGCTTTAAGAAAAGAAATGTAGAGTCACTTATTATAAAACGTATTATGCTTTTTATGACTATGTGATAAAAGCAAGGCAAATTTCCATTATTTGACAATACGGTTTTATCTTATGTTATCTTATTATTAAAAGACGGATACGTTAAAGCCTAGTTTCGTACTTTTCCCCCTTGATATTATTGTTCTTTGTAGAAGAGAAACGATCTCCTTGTGTAACATTTTCTAAAATCCCTACGTGGGTCCTAAACGGCGAGAGGTCTCAAGACTAACATCTGATCTTTATATGTGATGCTAGACACAAAATATCGCAGGGATACCAGGACTTCTGTGCCATCGGGTCAAACTGACATCGACCTACCCAGGAGGTGGCGAAATCGGGTCGTAGAATTGGTTCGGGTGACTGTAAATTAAATTCTTTGACTAATGGTACTTTTTAATAGTTAAAGTACACCTTAAATTGGGTGTCTAGGTCTATGACGTCGCTGTATTTATTAGCCTAGATCAATGCACAGGGTATACTAATTTTTGAAACATCAATAATGCACTGAGGTGCACTTTGCAAAAAGAAATATTTCTTTAAAGTGTTTTATAATATGATGAGCAATTTATTCCAGAAATTTATTAGAAGATGAAGAACTGTAAAGCAAAAGTGTGTCCGAATTTTTTTTAACTTGTGCTACAAATACAAAGAAAGTACCGTAACAAAGTTTTTAACGAGCATGATAATTATACGTTCTACTGATAGTAATCACAAATTGGAAACAAATTAGATTACACAAAGATCTACTGGAGAAGGGCGGGAGTGTGAACGCTCTATTTGCCATGTACAAAATCACAATACAATTTCTTTTTTATCTACGCACTTTATAATAAAAGTATCTTTTTCTAAATCTTCCTCTAGGAGCTTGATAATAATTATCAAAATCATGCTCTACGAACTTGATAATAAAAGTATTAGTATCAAAATCTTCCTACGCACATTATAGTAAGTAGAATTAGTGTTAAGATTTTATTTTGCTCTACACATTTTATAATAATAGTATTATTGTCAAAGTTTTGCTTTACACACTTTATATTAAAAGTGTTATTGACAAAATATTGCTCTACGCACTTTATATTAAAAGTATTCTTGTCAAAATATTGCTCTACGCACTTTATATTAAAAGTATTCTTGCCAAAATATTGCTCTACGCACTTGATATTAAAAGTATTCTTGTCAAAATATTGCTATAGCTCTATAAATGTGTTTTTGTTTCAATGAAATCATTATTTTATTAAGTCGCGGAAGACAGCAATATTCTCCCTTAGATTAACGTTTTCTAGGTCAAAGGAAGAAAACATACATTGTGAAATATCACATTGAGGTGTGCAGCGTTTCTGTTCATTATTGGAAAGAAATACGCTACTAATTATACAGTTCGTATGGCAAAGTTTCCACAGAAACGCTAAAAGTCGCATGGACTAAGTCGACAACGACAGCACTGAGGTGAAAAATTACAAAGATCTCCGGCATAGATCTAGATCTTGGTCCAGTGTGTCCTTGGCATATTTCGATGATGGTTTTTCGTTTTTTTTTCTGAGCGGATCTGGATACTAATGAGTGCATGCACATCAATGTATTCTCAATCTTGGAAGGGAAACTAATAAAAAAAAATGTTTTTTATGTGTCTTTAGGGAAACTTAATAACCTGTAGACTGTAAAGTTACAGAGACGAAAACCTTGAATTTTGAAAAAGTACCGTATTGGACCCGGGCTGAAAATATGTGCAAATTTTATATTCTAGCCTGTTATCAATGACCATTTAGATATATATATATATATAAAAAGGCAAAAAAAAGGTAAATAAAAAAAGATTAGGTCTAAATTTAAGTCCAGATACTATTAGGTCTAGACCTAGGGTAGACCTTTCTCACTCTAAGCGTTTATGATGTGGGGATTTTTCAAAACAAAACAAAACAACACAAAAAGCACGTTATCTACACACAAAAAAAGTGATTAGATCCAAATCCAGATAGGACTAGACCTAGAATAGAAGTTTTCGTTTTGGAGAATCTTCAAAGCAACCCCCCCCCCCCAACAAAAATAAGCAATTCGGAATTTTTAAAAAATAGCAAATTCAATAGTACTTTCCAATAACTTTGGCATCGAAAGATGTGTGAACATTTTCGAAAGTTGAACACAACCCAAATTTCTCTAACCACTAATAGTTTATTCTTCAAGCTTTTTTTAAGAGGTACCCGCATTAGTACAATAAGTGAACCGCGAAGTTTTTCTTTCTTTTTTTTTTAAATTAAATAACAGTACTTAATAACGATTTCTGAAGATGCACTGGAACAAAATTAGAGCTACATTAATTTATGCACAATTTCAAGAAGATCGGTGCTGTAATTAATCCCGTAGAGGTGAGAAATAATGAAGCTTATTCCTTTTTATTTTATTAATATTCCTTAGAGCTGACTTGAATCGTAGTTCAACGCCCTCCGACATAAAATCTCATGAGGACAGACGTCACGGAATTAAGCCTTAAAAAGGCATTTAGATTTGACACGCACTCGAGGGCTCTGTTAGATGGGGAAAACTGTAAAGTTTCACACAGTGGGTGACCCTAATTTTGAAAATTGCTTCCGAGGACGAAAACTTAAAAAAAGAAAGAAAATAGTTAAATGGATTCGTCAGCTGAACAAGTGTGGTTCACTTTCAACTGAGCTTTGAATTATTTTGTAATGAAGTCAAGAATTTTGTATGGATTCCTTTTTTTTTTTTCGTTTGATAAGCTGGATGGTATTGCAACAGACCAGGCACAGTAAATTAACACTTTCAAGATGCCTTAGGATGTCGCCATGTGCGGGGAAAAGAAAAAACGTATGAGATGATAGGATAATTATTCTCATGGGTATTGATAAACGTACGACAGACGGGGTAATTATTAGGGTATAAATGGATTTATAGATACGTTGCGTAAATTGAAAATACATGGAAGAGAATATAAAGATTGGAAATACGTATAGTTTTGAACAGTATTTATTTATATCTATTAAAATTTTCAGGGAAATCTCACAAATTTAAAGTTACCAATAATTATTACTAAACACCATATAAAGATTACAGCATATCCCTTTGTAACCTAAGAGAATCGAGTTGAACCAAAGATCTAAGGAGTTACTTAGAGAGAGAGAGAGAGAGAGAGAGAGAGAGAGAGAGAGAGATAAAGCGAGAGAGTGAGAGAGGTTGAGAGGGACAGACAGACAGAACAGAGACAGAGAAGAATAGAGATAGAGAGAGAGACAGAGAGAG
>RQTK01000580.1:0-38578 GCA_003991915.1 Elysia chlorotica | reverse complement strand
CCCAACCTTTGCCTTCAATTAAACTACGTGCCTGGGCAGTGGCGATCAAGGTCTTCTTAAGCAAACTCTCATGCCACCTGATAAAGAGAGTTTGAGTTGAGTCAAGTTGAGTCTGCACTGTTTAGGCTACACCATAGACCGGCCCCAAGGCTAACCTTTGGTCTTTGCTGCCACACACGCGCGACATGGTGGGGAGACCTGGGCTCATGTCTCAGTTAGTCTTATTATATTGACATTGTCACAAACAGTGGGCGATATAAAACAAATTAACTTTTAACCGATTCAAACCTCGAACCTCGGACCTCCCGATCCAGAAAACAACGCACTACTACTTGCTTGGGCCAGGTTGTGTGTCCGCCCCCCCCCCCCCCCTTTTTTCACGTGCAGTGAGGTTTGACAAGCTCTTGTAAGAAGTCTGAAGTAAACTCAGTTCGTATGATAGAGCGAAATATGTCCATTAAAATCCTTGCCTTAGTCAGGTCAGATAGACTGTCAGGTGTTAATTTTATTCAGCGTGCACAATAACTATGTAGACTGCCCCAACTGTACTGAATAACATGGCTCACTTGGTTTCTTAATTCAAATTTATTTGGGGACATAGATCAGATCCAAAGCCCACAGTCCATTGTATCAATAACAGGTATCAACCATGGTCAGGGGGGCGAATTTGCTCAAGTGGTAGAGCTTTGGTCTTCAGATCGTATTGTTTGCTGTTCGAATCCCACAATTGGTCAATTTCTACTGGTTGGGTCAGTGTCAGTGTACCGTGCCGACTGAGACAGGAATCCAGGTTTCCCTCTCTTGTCTCGTGTGTAGCAACACGTAAACTTGTCAGGCGTCAGTCTTGGGGTTCATCCACAATAGTTTCTAAAGAGTGCTGACGTTGGACGTTAATCAACAAAACCAACTTCTACCCACTGTTGAGCGCGGCCTAATAAATCAAGCTCTAAATAATGTCTATTTCATATCATTGTTGAATAACCCCCTCGGTTTGTGTGGTATATTTTTTTAACTTCAAGGGCCAACAACTGGGTCAAAAAGCGGAAGGAAATTGAGTCTGGTACTATGGGAAGCTCCACAAAAACCTTACATAACACCAGGTCAGTAGGACAACGTCCTCATGCGTGTACCAATATGGTTGACAATGGGGGTAACGTTTTATTGTACCAGGTCTATTTCCCAATCGCAACTAACACTCCTGTGAGTCGACCAACCCCTCCCCACCCCACCCCTCTCTCTTCTTTTTGTAGTTATGTATGATACTATCTGTGTATTTCTTTCTTTCTGTCTGTACTCTATCTTTGTCTCTCTCTCTCTCTTGTTTGTCTGTCTCTCTGTCTCCGTCTCTGTCTGTCTCTCTCTCTCTCTCTCTCTCTCTCTCTCTCTCTCTCTCTCTCTCTCTCTCTCTCTCTCTTTCTCTGTTTCTCTCTCTCTCCAAGTGTCCCCTTCGAAGGACTACACCAGCTTCCCCTTTTACACTCCAAACTCTTGTTGTCCAATTCAGACAGCGAGACAAATGGATCAGCGAAGATATCAGATGCACAAAATCATTCGCCGATACGCCCTGTGTGGCTTCACGCTAGGACACAGACGCAGAGGTGTACATAATTATACTTATACACATAAATATTAAATCTAATGCGTATGCTTTGTGTAGAGAGAGAGATAGAGAGAGAGAGAGAGAGAGAGAGAGAAAGAGAGAGAGAGATAGATAGAACGGATGGGAAGAGGAAGATGAAGAAATAGAGCGAGCGAGGCAAAAAAGACGGAGACAAAGAACATAATACAGAGACATAAATAGAGAGCGGGAAGATGCACACATCTCTGCTTATTTTTCCTTTCATATATATATATATTATATATATATAATATAATGTTGATATAATATCCAAGATCCTGAGAACAGCCTAGATGCAGCCTATGTCCCGGACCATGTCATCCGATATGGAACTAATCCCTGTCTCTGCCAGAGGGGAAAATCCGATGTCTGTTTTGGCCAAAGAAAATTTAATGGAATTTTAGCTTTCAAGATGCATAGCGAAGTGCACTCCGTATTGGCTCGTTAAATTCAAATCAGTTTTCAAATCACACTGTTGAAGGAGTTTTTTTATTTACTTGTGGACAAAATGACACTTGATTCTAAAAATAGCTTGACCCAAGTGCATAAAATCGGGGAACTTTATAATGGATTCCGTCCTCGTCTTTAAAAAAAAATTGTTGAAGAATTTGATGAATTTTAATGGAGTAATTTCCTTCTTATAGGAGATGTGTTGAAATGAAAAACGAGGTAAAACGTGCGGCCTGCTTTATATCTGGATAGGTAAAATCATTCGCCGATACGCCCTGTGTGGCTTCACGCTAGGACACAGACGCAGATCTAGAGGTGTATATATAATTAAACTTATACACATAAATATTAAATCTAATGCGTGTGCTTTGTGTGGAGAGAGAGACACACACACACAGGGAGAGCGAAAGGATGGCAAGAGGAAGATGAAGAAATAGAGCGAGCGAGGCAAAAAAGACGGAGACAAAGAACATAATACAGAGACATAAATAGAGAGCGGGAAGATGCACACATCTCTGCTTATTTTTCCTTTCATATATATATATATATATATATATATATATATATATATATAATGTTGATATAATATACAAGATTGTGAGAACAGCCTAGATGCAGCCTATGTCCCGGACCATGTCATCCGATATGGAACTAATCCCTGTCTCTGCCAGAGGGGAAAATCCGATGTCTGTTTTGGCCAAAGAAAATTTAATGGAATTTTAGCTTTCAAGATGCATAGCGAAGTGCACTCCGTATTGGCTCGTTAAATTCAAATCAGTTTTCAAATCACACTGTTGAAGGAGTTTTTTTATTTACTTGTGGACAAAATGACACTTGATTCTAAAAATAGCTTGACCCAAGTGCATAAAATCGGGGAACTTTATAATGGATTCCGTCCTCGTCTTTAAAAAAAAATTGTTGAAGAATTTGATGAATTTTAATGGAGTAATTTCCTTCTTATAGGAGATGTGTTGAAATGAGAAAAGGATGTAAAACGTGCGGCCTGCTTTATATCTGGATAGGTTAAGTTACCCAGGATATTTAAAATATATCATGATCTAACCATCTTGAATATTCTAGTCTAATTTTAGGTTGATCTGACCCAGAAATACAGAGGGTCAAATAAATGTTATTATGACCAGTTAACTTAAAAAAACTCTTGGGAAAATTTAATCATGATGCATACAATACTTCCTACTTCCTGCAACGGAGAGTGTGAGACACAGAAAACAACATCATTATAAGGTACATGGAATTGTTAGATTCACTAAGCCCTTACCCTATATGTATATAATTATTAATGCACATCTTCAATATAATATTCAACGTTAGAAAAAAGTGTGCAGACTTGTAACTAAGCGTCACATTTGCTTAACCAAAAGGAAAAGTGTAATACTACGAGAAATTACGTGTTTTTGTTTGTTGGAATATTGAAAAATATTCTATTAAACGCTAATATATCCCAAATTAGCTCAAAGCAAACTGGGAATTCATGAATGTCCATATTCCAGAGCTTATCGACGCGACTGACTATGACGTGTTATTTATTTTCTATTTAACTGTGGCGTGAATATTTGATCACAGCGATAGAGTCGATATTGTATAGACATGCCACAAGGTTTCAGGACTGATGGACGGATAAAATCACAGAATGGAGAGGGAAAACATGAGGGACAATAAAATTAATTTGAGGAAAGAGATGGGATGACATCATCACACAATGGATAAGAAAATGATGAGTCACAATTAGTTTAAAGGCGGGCATACACCAAAGAAGAAGTCTAGCACTAGATTCTAGATCACTAAGGAAAGCAGAGACGGGTGGACAAAATTGCAAAGTGGAGAGGGAAAACGCTGAGTGACAATAAAATCATCTGAGGAAGTACATGGGAAGACATCACCACAGATTGGATAAGAAAAAACGATGAGTAACAATTATTTTCAGGAAAGCAGAGGGCTCACAACGAAATAGCAAGAACTGGTTGTCAGATACAGTGGACCCCCCCTCGGCTGCCCCAAACATGTAATAGAACGTTCACTGTTGCTGCTGATCCTAACATGATAAGATAAGATAAGATAAGATAATTTTATTTGTCCCTTTGCGGGAAAATCGATTTGGACATGTTAAAAGTATTTTACACATAATAATGATAATAAAAATAAACATTTTACATTACATAATATGAGTGATGGCTCTTTAGTGCATACTGTAGAAACAAATATTACGTTTAACCAAAAAGAATGAAAGCATATACACGTGAACTCTTTCTTTTACCGCCATTCACTCTTTTCCCCCACTATACCTACACACACACACACACACACACACACACACAATTGTTTCATGATGAGCTCCTCATTTGCCGTGAGCCTGATGGTACAAATGAGTTATTGTAGTGGTCGGTTCTAGCTTTCGGTTGAATCATGCGACCGCTGCATGTGGAAAACATAAACTCTTGGTTTAGTGGATGGTCGATATCTTTGGTTAGACAACATAAACTACTGTACTTACTATGTAACTGCTGCTTCAACTAAACTGTCTTGCTCGATCAAACCCAGCACCTGACTATTAGAGGGCGTGTTTTCCACCGCCAATACCATCTTGCTCAGGGTACGAGGTGGCTAAATTGTAGAACACGCTGCTTCTAATCGGGTCGTCCCTGGTTCGATTCATGGTTGGGTCGCCTCGCTATCCGTTGACTGAGTCAGTGACAGTGTAATGTAATGTGGCCGGTTGAGACAGAGATGGTAGTGTAGCACAGTCTGTCTTAATGTGAGAGTACGTTCAGTCAGAGGCAGATACAGACAGGGGCTGACAGGCTGACAAACATGATAGATATATGGGCAGGCAGACAGACAGGGATAGAAGCAAACAGACAGATTTACGTACAAACACACGGGCAGACAAACAGAAATAGTTGGAGAGACACGGAGACTACAGAAAGTGGGAGAGAGAGAGAGAAAAAGAGATAGATAAAGAGAGAAAGACAGGGAGAAAGACAGGCAGACGCACTCAGTCAGAGACAGAGGCATTCACACTATATGAGTAAGACATGCAGGACACAGAGATTAGAGCGAGACAAATGGATCAGCGAAACCACATCAGATGCACAAAATCATTCGCCGATACGCCCTGTGTGGCTTCATCGCTAGGACACAGACTGCAGATCTAGAGGTGTATATATATATACACATAAATTATTAAATCTAATGCGTGTGCTTTGTGTGGAGAGAGAGACACACACACACAGGGAGAGCGAAAGGATGGCAAGAGGTTGTTTTGATCTCTATGTTTGCTGCATCTGTTTCTAAAATTCTCCGTCTTTTTGTGTTTGTATCTATCATTGGCCATTTTTATCTTTCTGTGTCTCTCTGTATTTCTCTGCCTGTCTGTCTGTCTGTCTGTCTGTCTGTCTGTCTGTCTGTCTGTCTGTCTGTCTGTCTGTCTGTCTGTCTCTGCCCCTACCTCTTTCTTTAGTCTCCGCGTCTTTGCGCCATCTCTCTCTCTCTCTCTCTCTCTCTCTCTCTCTCTTTCTCTCTCTCTCTCTCTCTCTCTCTCTCTCTCTCTCTCTCTCTCTCTCTGCAGCAAACATAGAGATCAAAACAAAGCCCGAAGTCAGGAGTCCGTGATAACATGATTATTTTTAGAACTAAATCTCTTCGTTAAGACAATTGCCATTGTACATCATTACAGTAACCATGGCGCTAATTAGAATGGGAAAGTGCGGGACATTTCCCATTGAAAAGATTTACAGGATATATTACAATTAGCAACACCATTGATATTTTGAAGCTATGGGGCAATCTACATTTTCCATCCATTTCAGCTATCTTTTCGCCTATGTTCGCAAAATCATTCATGGAAGACAGACATGTCTTTTTAACCGTACCGTTGTCGCTACTTCTAAACCTACGGCTACTGCTACAAATACTACAACAACAACTACAACAAAAACTACTACTTCTACTACTACTACTACTACTACTACTACTACTACTACTACTACTACTACTACTACTACTACTATAACTACTAATACTAAGGCTACGCCTAATACTTCAACCGCTGCAACCACCATTGCTACTGTTGCTAATGTTGTTGTTATTGCTGCAGCTATCATTTTTTAGTTGTAGTGAGTTTTAGAGTGGTATCAGACGCAGTTTTAATAATTTCGTGCACAGTATAGCTATAAAAGGACATTTTCTTCTCTCCGCAGCGGCTACTGTTGTTATTTTTATCTACGTAGTGGACCTGTTGTTCTGTAGTTCGTGATCATACTATTATCACGCTCACGGGCTCAATGAGAAGGACTACGACTAAAGCTTTAGGTAACCATAATATGACCATCACGATCTGGTCTGCATTTTGTCTCATAACGCACTGAGCAGTACTAGCGTCCCTAGTAAACCCTTAATAGAACAACTACTACTATAAGGATCAGTATCGTATCTTTAGTATAACACGCTAGACGAGACCTGATTAGATCTACTGCACCATGCTGTTGTTGTTGCTATTGTGTAAATTGTTCATTCAGTAGTTCATTCAGTAGTTCATTCAGTACTTCATTCAGTACTTCATGACCTCCTCTGTTTTGGTGGCCCAATGCAAAGACGGTAGAAGTTGACCAACCCAGGGCTAGCCTACTTAGAGAGGTTTAATCAAAAGAACTGTACTGTACCATAAATACTGAAGGCTTTTTGGTCCATAACTAGATAACAGGTGATATAACCACATCCGTTATATATGGGGGAGGGGGGTCCGATCACGTGTTAATGAACCACTCATTCAGCTGCTCATGACTTACTCCTTGTTTTGGAACCCGGTGTAGCATAGATTATTTAATGCTCGAGAACTTTAAAGTACTTTAGCATAATTATTTAGTACAGGCTTTAAGATCAACAACAATATAATGAGTGATATAATCGAAATTCGGACGAGTTTTTCTGATCGCCCATTGGCTTCGTGCTTTTGCAATAGAGTCAAGAATGGGCTCCTGTGCAGTATAATAATTATTGGATTAGTTTCTCATTCACAGACACAACCTATTTAAAGAACCAGAAATGTGTCGTGTTTTTAAACTCATGGAAAATGTTGACGTGAATTTCCCAATACTCTGAATCCACTCTCGATATCGAAATTTTTGGTTACAATTTTGTTTTTGTTTTTGGTGGCTTTTCTTTTAAAGAAGAAAAAAAAAACAAGACAACCGAAAGACATTGAAAATTTATAATAAAGACGTGTTATATCGTTACTTCATAGGTATTGTTGTTTTTTTTATTTCGCGACAAATTGTTGGTATTTTTTCTATCTATACCAATACTTTAAAAAGACCGGAAGCCGATGTTCTACCCCTGGACCACCACGCCCCCCCCCCCCCCCCCCCCCCCCCCGAACCAACGCCCCAAACAAATATCAAACATCAACAACAAAGGCATCAAGAGAACCCAAACTATGAACCCAAAAGTACCCTTACCAGTAGTTGAAAAAGAAAATTGAACCACCAACTCAAGACCTAAATAGAAGAATAGAAAACACAGAGTGGAAACACTTACCCTTTCGTTCTCATCCTTGTCGCCGTCTTCATCGCCTTCATCTACCGTGTCGCAGGAGTGAAGTTTGATCTGCACCACCGGTAAAACTCCCTGAGATGTCTCCTTGGACGATTTACTCCCCGTTGATGAGTTACTCCCCTTGGGCGAGTTACTCCCCTTGGGCGAGTTATTTCCCTTAGGCGAGTTATTTCCCTTGGGCGAGTTATTTCCCTTGGATGTGTCGTACGAACAATTCGAGCGTAGTCCGCTGTCGGCTTCCGGGATTTCCCGAAAATGTTTTCCTTTTGCGCCATTCTGTGCATCACAAGAATCACCGGTTTTTGCTGAACTTCTTTCTGAGGCAGACGCCATTTTGTCTTTGGACAAATTTGCACCACCATCGTCAATGTAAGGTGGATTTTCTTCAAAGGCGTTAAGTTTCTTTGACCCTTTCGGAGCTTCATCAAGAGTGGATACTGTTTCATTTTTATCGTTCTGACTCTTGCTTTTGTTAGTTTTTTCAGTTGATTCAGGATTTAGTGTCCTAGCTTGGCTGTCATTGTTTGTTGTAGCTTGCCCAGTACACTCGGTATTTCTGTCTAAGGTATCCCCTGTAGGATCTGCACGGGATCTTCTTCTTCTCCGCCTCTCTCCGGGGTCCTCACTATCGTCTGCTGTCAGTTGAGACCGACGACGGGGTGTTCCTATTGCGTCATCATTATTTGCGTTCTCGTTAGCTATGCGTCGGGACCTCGGCGCATGCTCGTCTTGTGTTGTTGATATGATGTCTTCGGTCTTACCATCGCTTTCTTGTCGATTTCTCTCTGGGCGCGAACGTCTAGCGCTGCTCTCGGTGTCTTGGCTGCTAGTAGTGCTCGGGGTTCGATCCTTAGTCTCTTCATGGCGGTGGTGATAGTGCAACCCGGGCACCTTCAGCCTCCAGTGATGATTCTTCGTGCGCTGTGTTGGCGGAGACGGAGTGGAGGTCGGGATTGAAGCCGCCGGAGTCGAAACCGAAAGTGAAACTGGCTTGGACGGAGAATTCCCGGTAGCTGCCGATGTCCTTGGGGTGTAATTGTTTAGGTAACTACGTCTATCCGTGCCGGTACTGCTATCAGGCCTATAACGACTTCCACCACCACTACCAACACTGCTACTACCGTACAGGTCTGGCTGGCGGTAACGGTCCGTGTAAGCGCCGTGCAGGTTTCGCCCCCCGAATAGCGTGCCGCTAGCCAAAGACGTCGTAGTAGACTCAAGAACTGAAGATATGCCGGCAGGACGTTTCGTGTAAGGCGATGACGACAATGATGACGTGGGCGAGGAAAGCGAGGAGGCGTTTGAGGACGGGCTCACAGAGTTGAGGCCTGATTCAGTGGGGACTCGGTACTCGCCCGATCTGGGCCGACGCCATGATGACATGGTCACGTGGTTTTAAATGGACTGTTAAACCGACACAAGAGGTTCGTCTTCTTTAAACCCTACACACCCGAATTGCCGGTATACAGAGATATGTAGTATCCGCTATGACTATTGGGTTAAATTGGGAAAACGTGCGACAGCAATACTCAAATTGATTAATTAACGGGTCACCTATGTATTAATATAGAAAAAAGAGATCAGTGCATGGCGGTGATATATTGAGGACACAATGTAAAATATAGCTAGACACTCTAGGCACAATGTTTTCAATATTTGGTATTCTAATTATGTTGGGTAGTAGCAACCATCTTGTTTAAAACAGGCAATATCGGAACAGCCTAACTGGCCAAGTCACAGGATGTAAGGTCTCCTTTGCCGTATATAGTCTTTCTTGAGAACTCAGAGGCGTTATGCTAAGAAAGAGTTTCACTTTTGTCAACAAACCAAAGCTTACTGTTAAAACTATAAGTAGTGCCAGCTAAATATCAAAGTACGGTAGAATGTTGAAGGGCCTGTTGGTCGGATGGAGCAGATGGACTGGGGATGATGACGCAGGGTGGTTACTCCAGACACGTCGCCAGCAGCCCACCAAGCTACCATCCAGGGGAAGGTGTGTAAGGGCTCCCTTAGAAGTTCTCTGTGGATATAGAATAACACAATTTAGGATGTGATTTGCTATGTGATATTGTACAATTATGTAAAAAAATGGAGAGAAAATGTATGAACTTGCCAGTAGATGATGAAAGAGAATAGAAAAGATGAGGAGGGAGAGGGAGAGAAGGAGAGAGAGGGTTTGGTTTGGTTGGTTGGGTTTTAACGTCCAACGTCAGCAACTTATAGGCTATATCGTGGACGGGCCCCAAGACGGACGTCTGACAATTTTATGTGCTGCCACACACGAGACAGGGTGGGGATACCATGACTCCTGTCTCAGCCGGTCACATTATACTAGCACCGACCCAACCAGTAGGGAACGCAACAGCCAGGATTCGAACTCGGGACCTTTTGCGTCGGAAGCCGATGTTCTACCCCTAGACCACCGCGCCCCCCGGAGAGAGAGAGAGAGAGAGAGAAAGAGAGAGAGAGAGAGAGAGAGAGATAAAGAAGGGAAGTAAGATTGAAATGATAAAAAGAGACAAATGCAGAGAGAGAGAGAGAGAGAGAGAGAGAGAGAGAGAGAGAGAGAGAGAGAGAGAGAGAGAGAAGATAGACAGACAGACAGAAAGACAGACGTTACAGAGAATGACAAAAGAGAGAGGCATAGACATGGAAAGAGAAAAAAAAACAAAGACACAAAAATAGAAAGAGACAACTCAGAAAGAGAAAGAAACAGAGTGCATTCCATTAAAAAAAGTTATTATATTAGAGAATTATGGTGTAAGGGGAGAAAATAGATAAACAGTTTCAACACTGGTAAATCAGAATTACCTCCCTTCCATACGCTACGGAAGGGGGCATCTGAGGAACTTTGGAATCAACCAGTGCTAACAAGGACAAAAAGCATCAGGTCAATTCATTATTTTTAGTCTGTAAGTCTGTGTGTTTCAGTCTATATTATATTTCAGCCTTTGGTTATGTCTTTGTTTCTTCATCTGTTCTCTCTTTGTCTCTGTCTCTGTCTCTTTCTTGAAACGACATCTTTTTTTCTGTTTTTTTTTCTGTTTTTTTTTTGTGTGTGGTCAGCTATGGTTGTTTGCATGCTATACTTTGCCATGTAACAATCTATTTTGTACAAACTAGTATCATATTGTTTTCCTTATTTGAAACGATGACCTAGTTTATGATCCAGGTGTTCTTGGTTCTCCTCTTTATATTATATAATTATAATAATCATGCAGTTTGTTTATTTGAGTTAATATCTGATGCGAGATGCTTATAACTTATATGAAAGATCATGGAAATGATTTACTTTTATTTCCTTTCTCTTTTTTCTCTTTCCTTCTCCCTTTCTTATCTTTTTTTTCTTCTTTTTCTTCTCCTTTTTTCATTTTTCTTTTTAAGGTAGAGAAGGGGAAGAGCCATGATTCGTATAACTATAAATAGTTTACTAATTGAACTTTTTTTTAAACTGTTTTTTTCTTTATTGTTCCTTTTTTCTCCTCCATAATTTTATTTTTAAATTTTAATTTTAAAAATTCAATTTTAAAAATTGAAAATTTCAGAATTTTAATTTCTCGTCATCATCAATCACTCGGGACTGTAGTCCGGATCTGTTTCTATTTAACGGTGTCGTTCAGACCTTGGGATAGGATGTTGATTCAACGCTGCTCTTAGAGGGAATTTCGTGAACAATCACTGAATGACCCTCAACCATTCCCCTTTTTGTTTGTTTGTGTGTGTGAGTGTGTGTATATATGTGTGTTTTTTGTGTGTATGATTTCAGGAGAAATTTGAATTAATTTGTTTATTTTATTTATATCTTTGTCTCCTATAATTTAATGGCATGTGCAATCCTTTGACTGTTTTTTTTTCTCTTTCATCATAGCCTTTTTTATGAGCATTTTATTTATTTCATTTTTAACAACATAAGTCATGAAAATATAGATAACGGCTAATTTCTCGTCACCATCATTCAGGGCTGTTGTCTGCACCTGTTCTCTTTAGCGGTGTTGTTCGGACCTTGGGATAGGTCATTGGTTCAACACTCCACTAACTACAAGCATTTACAATAGTAAGAATAATAGTAACGAAACTAGTATTTTATCTTGCTATTCCAGCAAATGTCAATTTTTCTTATTGTCTATCATTTGTTCCTTATACTACTTTCAAATTCGAAAGTTAATTTCAAATCATAAATTTTTCCATATCTCATTTTACTTATGCACATTTTTGCACTAAGCATGATCATATTTATTTTATTTGTTATTTTCTGATTATTGCTGAGCATACTAAAAATGCATTAAATTGACACCGACTCAACCAGTAGGGAGCGCAATCGCGAGGGCTCGAAACCGGACCTTTTGCGTCGGAAGTCGATGTTCTACCCCATGTCCACCGCCCCCCCTACCCCCCCCCTCCACACACACACACACTAATCAGGAGATATAATAACACTCCCGACTTGCTCAGTGTCTGCGTACCTAAAAATATCACTCAAATTTCAGATCTTTTAATACATGGAGTCAACTATGACTCGCAAAATGTGTAATCAAGTCTTCTTGCTATAGACGTTGCCTCCTTGATCAGGTAAATTCTTTTTTTTTTCTCCATTTAACTCTCTCCAGCTATTATGTAACTCCCATGTTTTAATCAAAGTAGCAAACAGTTTTTGTTTCACCTTTGCTGTGTGGCGCCCCTTCTACTATGTCTAGTTCGTTGTTTTGGACCATATTAAAATCTCCGCACATTATTAAATTTTTCTTAAAAAGTCGGTCGCTCTTGTGATCTCGTAGGGCCGTAGCAGAGCAGTTCAGAACGTTGTTTTTTTTTCCCGTCTTTATCAATCTCTATTTCTATTATTCTTGAATAAATAGAGAAAAAAATTTATATTTTCATATTTGAATTGTTTGTTTAGTAATATTATGTGTCCTTTACTTCTATTCGTATTTGCTTGGTAATAAAATTCACCGTTCCATTCTTTGTTCCATTCAGATGCCTTTCTTTTTGTTAAAATTTTAATACGTATCTTGTAAACAGATGATGTCGTAGATACTTGATTTTTTTAAATTGTTCTTCGTTTTAGTTGTTTATTGAGGCTACGACAATTTAGATTTGCTATCCTCATAAAAACAACAGCTCAGGAAAATAGTAGTAAAGGCACTGTTATTGTATCCGTGTCTCACAAGTCAGTATTCGATCGGTTAATCCGTGAAAGTTGGTTATTAGTCTTTCCTCAGTGTTAATCCAAACTCACCGATTTTTTTTTTTTGCTCTTTTTCCTTGTCTATATCAAGTTTGTCGTCAAACTAGTGTTTAGCCTCCCCCCTCTCATACTCAGTCTAAGCTGTCTCTTCACTCCTGAACTCAGACCTGCTTGTTTGGCGAACTTACTCTCCTCTTCTCTACTCACTCTCTTGACCACCTCTTCTCTACTCACTCTCTTGACCACCTCTTCTCTACTCACTCTCTTGACCACCTCTTCTCTACTCACTCTCTTGACCATTGCTCAGGGCCCTTTTTCCCTCCCGTCAGCTGAGCTGGCTCTAGTCCTATACCCTGTATAAGTCCATGGATGTTTGCTTTTTGATGAACGTCTTCTGTGCTCGCTCTAAGGCCTCTTAGGACTTCATGGGCACAACATAGCAGTTACCGTGCTGACGTGCCGTAAAACAAACTCACTCACTCACTCACTCACTCACGCACAACATAGCCGTTACCGTGCTGACGTGCCGTAAAAACAAACTCACTCACTCTCACTCCTCTTAGGACTTCATGGGCACAACATAGCAGTTACCGTGCTGACGTGCCGTAAAACAAACTCACTCACTAAGGCCTCTCTGTGTTCAATTTTATCGTGTGTTGTACAATTACTGTGTCAAAGACCTGATACACCTGGTATGCCGTGTAGCGTGTCCGTCTTGTCAGCATTTGCGGTGTCACCATAACCATGACCCATTTCTTCTTCCGCTGCTCCCGCCATCTCGCTCTCTCTTTCCTTTTCTTCTGTTACTTTTTTCCACCTTGCCTCGATTCTCGCATGCATATCTCCATCTTTTTGGCCTTTATAATACATGGAGGCTCTCCATAGTCCTATTTGAGTGTATTGAGGTAAGGGCACAGGAGGGAGGCCTATGTAGACAAATCCACGACCTGTCCTGAACTTGGTCAGCCCTCCTGTCTCTGTCCTGTAGTTTTCTAGTTTTAGTTCGGATCTCAAGTCAATGTTTAGCTTTTTTAGACAAATTACATCCTCATGGTATTCGACTGACATCGGCACACCGCCAATAATCGGTTTGACCATGTCGTTTTGTCCACCTGAAACGTACGGGTTATTTCGTGCAACGGTTATGGACAGACCTTTGAAAGTAAATCCATTTATCAATAACGCGTTCTTTGCGTCTTTGTTCGACGCAAAAGGTCTGGGTTCGAGCCCTGGCGATTGCGCTTCCTACTGGTTGGGTCGGTGTCAGTTTAATGTGACCAACTGAGACAGGAGTCATGGTATCCCCGCCCTGTCTCGTGTGTGGCAGCACATAAAATTGTCAGACGTCAGTCTTGGGGCTCGTCCACAATATAGCCTCTATAGTGCTGATGTTGGACGTTAAACCAACCCAACAACTCGTCAACAGCGTCTTTGTGTAAACAATATAGACGCCCTTCCAGGCCTATTCGTTGTGCACCAACAAAATGTTCTCTGCCAGTAACTTTTGAGCAGACTAAACAGATATAGTGTCCATTGATCTGCTCACCATTAGAGGCTAAAGCCTTAAGCAGTACAAACACAGGCGTAAGGCCCCCCTGCTCACCTGCCTGGACGCCATTAGCACTGCTTTCAGTTAGAACGATACAAAGGTGCAATAGAGTTGAGTGGAGTTGATTTAATTTAACGTCCAACACCAGTACTATATAGGCTATATTGTAGACGGGCTCCAAGACTGACTTCTGACAATTTTATGTGCATCCACACACGAGACAGGGCGGGGATAACATGACTCCTGTCTCAGCCAGTCACATTAAACTGAGTGCCATCGAGAAGCGAATACAAACAACAAAAGGACACAACTTACCTTTCAATAGATATAAATCTAGATCAACTAAACCTCTTAGTCACTTTTAAGATCTTCAGATCATTAATTAGGCATATTTATGATAGATCTAGAAAAATCAAGAATAAAGCTTGAGCCCAGGCAGAATTCAAACAAACCCGACCTGTCACCGACAGATCATAACCGGAAGTCAGATTTCCTGCAGTTTACTCAACTTAGTTTCTGTGGCTGCGCCTAATAGAGAGTTACACTTATCTAGCCTAGACAACATAAAGGAACATACTTGTTTGTTGGCATTTTATGTATTTAAGCAATGTCTTTTTGTGCGAAATTCATCTTAGTTCCAGATCGCAGATTTTTCTGTTATAAAAAAAATTAGATGATCGGCAATGAGATTTGAATTGAATAAAATTCTTAACATGTCAACGTTATGTGAAATAATGATATCTTTTCCGTATATGTTTAGAGATGATAAACGTATTGTCTTTAGATTAGTGGGGCTGCTTATAAACATGATCTCTGTCTTTTTTTTTTTTGTTTGTCTGTTTTTTTGTTTGTTATATGCCATCCAGGTGAAATATCTTTTTTTTTTTATTTGGAGAGAATTTATAAGAAACTCGAGTTGGATCTAAATCCAGTCATCTACAAAATGTGAATCCTATTTCACCTACAAGACACAGAATACTAAGACTAGCAGTTCAAACTGCGCCACCATACGAGCCAGTAGCCAGCCCACGAGCACCTTAGACAATGGAGGGTTTGTGATCACGGTGTCCATGCTGAAAACGAAGACGTCAGATAGTAGTAGCCTTACAACATCATATGATTTCACGCTATTTCCTTGTGTGTACCGTTGGTCGGATCTTCAAAAGACCGGAAAGAACCAATTACTACGACTATGAGTTCAAAAAAATCCATCATTCCAAACAGTAGTTAGCGCACGGTGCGCACCGGGGTGAACTTTGTGGTCAGGTGGTAAAGAACGCTCTAGGCTTAAGTATGGGTCCATCTACAATTTTGCCTTTTTTCTTAGGCCGAGAGAGGGGTGGGGGAAAGAAGGCACAATAAACAGTTTGGCGTAGGCTATAACAGAGGTATGACTTGGTCATTGTCCTATTTTTTGTTTTTATTTTATGACCAAGCTGTCAATCTCAACATCTTTTTTTTTCCTCCTTTTTCATGATTCTTCTGTACAGATACAGCCTTATCATAAGATGAGCTGTAATTGTGCAAAAAAACTGCAAGCACAACCTGACAATTGTCACCTCAGGATGTTCAAAAACAATTAGCCTCAGTAGACTGAAGAGAACATTTTGATAACGGAACAATTGCCAAAAATAAAGACGATATCGGTAGAATTAAAACCGTTGCTCAGATCTTGAAAAACAACTTGAAAGAACCATCACACCTCCAGTCCGTGGCTAGCGCACGGTGCGCACCGAGATGAACTGTGTGGTCAGTTAGTGGGGAACTCCAGCCAATAAATGAGTTCCATGATCTTTATGAGTACAAATCACAGAAGTCTAATATATTGGCTGGAAAAGGATCCCCTCCTTCCGAGTGGGTTATCCTGTGTGTTTATATTTATGTGGTATAAATAGATTTTAGAAGCCTTGTGATACAGAGGACTGTACAGAAGACGAAGACGATAAGTACTATCAACGCTGTTCCTCAAAACTGAAAAAAGACGTAAGTAAATGTCCCTGAAATATCGCACTACTAATAGGAGTATGAGTTCTAACGAACCCATGATACCAGCCAGTAGCTACGCACGGTGCGCACCAACATGAACTGTGTGGTCAGTTAGTATGGAATTCCACCCGCTAAAAGCGTGCCGTGGTTTTATGAGTTCCAGTAGATGGAAGGATTAGGAGCATTGCGGTTACGGCACCCATACGCGAACAAAAAAAAAAACACACACAAAAAAAACACGATTGGTTAAGGAATCTGCCTCGCGTCCAATCAAAGCTGTCTACTAGACTGACTGAGCCAATGAATTGTGGGAAAACTCAGGTAAGTAATTGGGTGTTTCTTTACCGTTGCATGAATCGCAAAATCCTGAGATGGGGATTAAGAATATCTTTGGAAATGCTCTATAACGCAAACTCATATTTTTAGAAACAGAATACAGGGTGAAGAAAATTGTAGAATGAGGAATGGGGTGATATAATAAGGGAAAAACGGCTATAGATTTAATTTCACTTTGCTATTGCAACAAAACAAAAACTAACAACAAACCTATATCCTGTCACGTAGACGGCAAAAAAAAAGATTGCAGAGATTCGGTAAATTAGTGTGTGCTTGTATTAGAGGGACAGACAGACAGACAGACAGACAGACAGACAGACAGACAGACAGACAAATAGGCAGGTGTAGTTAGAAGGAATAAAAGCCTTCCTTGTAACAGCGACGATCTACCCCACACTGATCGCTGGTATTGGGGCAAACTGGCGCATGTGATACTGCTTTATTGTTCTAATCGGAAGGTTGTGGTTCGAAAATCACTTTTTGTCCCCTACTAGTTATACTGTTTGCGTCGGTGTCAGTATAATGTAACCGGCTGCGGCTGAAGTCATGGTATCTCCGCACCATCTCTGTGTGGCAGCAGGTAAAATTGTCAGATCTTATGCTTGGGATCCGTCCACAAAATAGCATATAATTATAGTTCTCACCTTGGACGCTAAGCATTAAACTAAATCGAGTTCCTCTGATATGATCAGCGTGAAGTCCTCGATTGATTGTCTCTGATTCTTTTACTGCCAACTTCTTTACAGGACAACAGCTCCGACCTTGTTTACAGTCTCCTGGTTTCTAACACTCCTACATTATTCACCAAAGGTTTGCCAAACTAACGGACACAGTGCGGGGATTCCAGGACTCATGTCTTGACCAGCGAATTGGTCTCCTGCTGGTTGAGTCAGAGTCAGTGTCAGTTTAATGTGAGCGGCTGTCATGATATCCCCGCACTGTCTCTGTGTGTCACCATGTAAAAGTATCAGACGTCATTCTTGGGGCCCGTCCACAATACTCCCCGACGTTGGACATTTAGCAATAAGGCAAAACATTTCTTTGTCTCTTCCTTTCACTTCTTCTCCTATTATCTTTTTAGCCTGGTTAACCATTTCTAATTTCGTTGAGTAAGCATCGTATCTATTTCACAACTGCCAAACCAAACGAATCGTGAAACTACATTAAAAAAATTATATTTTGGCCAAAAAAGTGTACAAACAAAACCGTTTTTCACGTTACGTTGGCAGACTGCGATTCTTGTCTACCTTGAGCGCTCATTAAACATAGGAAAGGTTTTTCATCTACTCAAAGAACTGTGACATCTTTTCTCCTAACTGAACGGCGTCACAATATTTTGCTAGCAATTCTCAGCAAATGCACTATTTTTAGGGTTTTTCCAAAGTTTATAGCTTTTGAAAAAATGAAAATAGAATAAAACTGTTGTTTTGCTTGAAAACTGTATCTTTTTATGTGTCAAAAAAGCTTTTATTTTATTGTTTACATCTGTCCCATGAGTTAAGAAATTCACTCTAATTGGGAAACTTTCGAAGTCTATTGCTTGCATAAAAAAGGTGCAAAGAAAATCACATCTTTGATTTCCAGAAAGATTTTTTCTATTCATAATAAACATTTCAAGGCATACCATTACTATCTAGGACAGCCTCATAATTCATCATTCTTGTCCAAACAGGAAGAGAACATAATTGTAAAGAACGTACTTTAATCAGACAAAAAGGAAACTAAAACTGTTGTTGATGTTGGCGGGTGTAGCTGTGCAGATCTTATTGCACAAATAATGTGATGGTGGGTGGAGAAAAGGTAGACAATGTGTGTATAAAGAGAGAGAGAGAGAGAGAGAGAGAGAGAGAGAGAGAGAGAGAGCAATTCAATATTAAGGCGTCAGAATTAATGAAAATGGCAAGTGTCAAATACGACATAAAAAGAAACATGGCATTAGCATCAGTGTAGATAAAGATCAGAAAAGGAAACTTTAAAACATTAGGAGAGAAGCAACACAAAATAAAATAAAACTTGAAAGACATAAGATCTTGTAGTTTCTCCATTACCACATTAATTTGGGATGTGTAGGTTCGACGAAGACAAAATCGGATGAAAAGATAGCTTTTGTGTTCTCTTGAAATAAGGGGTATACGTAAATTTCCGAAAATACTACGAAAAGAACACAAATTAAAAATGAACACACTAATAGACATAAAAAATCACACTGGCTTTAAAAAATCATTGTGTTTTTCGTTATTCGTGATGTTCTTGTTATTTTGTTCCTCTATGATAGTCAATACACATGCTTAAAGAGTAAACAACAATAAACAAAAAATCAAGCTTTTTATCTATACTATCGACATGTGGACAAAGTACTGTAATATCAGACAGCACTAGATCAATACATAGTTTATGAAAGAATTAAAACTGGGGTATTGTTGGCCACGCTCCAAGTCTATTTTTATCACAAAATTCACGAACTTTCTGTACAGAACAGATTTTTCTCTCTCCTTTCTCACTTTTGTTTAAAATAGAATAATAGGTATTTGAATCAACGTCCCACCCGCCCCGCAAGTAAGGAGAAAAAAGTTAAGAGAGAGAGAGAGAGAGAGAGAGAGAGAGAGAGAGAGAGAGACAGAGACAGAGAGAGAGAGAGAGAAAGAGAGAGAGAGAGAGAGAGAGAGAGAGAGAGAGAGAGAGAGAGAGAGAGAGAGAGAGACAGAGAGAGAGAGAGAGAGAGAGAGAGAGAGAGAGAGAGAGAGAGAATATCCTAAAATTTACGTTTGCCTTGACAGAAGTTTGTGACTTTTTTATTTCAAACCAGTCCTGTATGGCGATTTGCCAAAACGTGAGGAAAGGTGTGATCTTGCCTTTGATTTATGGCTTGTAAATTTTATTGAGATAAAATGAATTTCACAATTTGTTTTGCCAGTTGAGGAGTTGCTTTTCACTGTCTATACCTCAATGTCCTACCTGTTGCAGATAAAAGGTTATTGCGGGTGCGTTTAATCGTAAAGATCATTGTTTAAAAATAATCCTCATAGCTTACTTGTCTAAATAAAGCTTTTTAATTTTCTTTACATTTCTAAACTGTTAGACGAGAATCGGTGAAAACTTAATAGTTTGCTAATATTTTTTCTTTAAATGATAAACCACTCATTTGAGAACCAGTTAGACGTTAATCGGTGAAACTTTATAGTTTGCTAATAATTTTTTTCCATTTAAAATGATAATATGGTACTCAATTGAGCAATACAATTTCCAAGAATGCACAGGACGCCAAAAAGGGTTGCGGTTTGAGGGTATAGAATTGACGAAATCTTCACGTAACGATTTCAGTTGTTTAAAATCATAGAAGTCAATAATGTCTAAATCATGATATCTTCTAGTTAGAACGGTAGTCCTTTTGTCAACAAAGATCTAAGAGTACAATTTTGTCTTAAATCAAATATCCCTTAATTTTAACGTTTCTGTTGCGAGGGGCCTCTGATGTGAAAAACAATGAGTGTGGAATCTTGCCAAAACTCAAAGAGAACATGTTTTCTATGGATTTAAAAGTTCGGAAGTTTTAGTGAGATAAACGGTCACAAATTGCTCCGCCAAATGAGCGGGTACTTTTGTCTACATCTAGATGTTCTACCTGTTTAAAGTAAATAGTGACTGTGACCAATATCATATCACTTAACTATCAGAAACCTTCTATGAAACTGTTTGACTTTAAACACACACACACACATACATGATAGTTACATTTATTTACACACACATAACTTTTTTTCAATTGGAATATGTTCTACTTTGTATCCCACTATTTTTGTTTTCCACAGGAACGATAAAATCTTAATTATCATAATCATTATTCTTACAATAATCAATATCATCATTATCGTCGTCATCATAATCCACAACCAGTGGAAGAAATATTTTGTGCCGAACGTGAAACTGAACGCAGGACGTTTTATTTCCAGCCTTGAGATCTACCACAACTCAACCTCGACCCACAAAACTAACAAGATCAGAGGGGACAGCACTCCGGTGTAGACCACAAGGATACCTGGACCGCAACGTCAGCACTAAAAAAGACTATACCTTGGATGGGTCCCAAGACACGCGTCTGATTATTTTACGTGCTGACACACACAAACACACAGGAGACTTTATATTGACACTGAACCACCCAGTAGGGGACGAAATTGGACGAATACATTTTTGACCGCTTTTTGTGTGTTTTGAACCGCTGACCTCCCAATCTGGAGACCAACGCTCTACCACTTGAGCCAGTTGAACCCTCCATACCTGACCAGATGGTAACGATATGAGCATTTCTACAGGTAGACCAGCTCACTAGGTGTGAGCTCTACGGCTGATATCTGACAACTTCACGCTACAAAATAGTATTTGAACATGTTTTCTTACATTTTTTGCCTAAATGTATACACGTCGAATTGTATGTTAGGTTGGCAGCTCCTCTGTGGACATTGGGTCAAGCACGCAGAGAAGGAGAGACGTATCCACTAGTATTGAGACATATTGTTGTAACTTCAAAGAATTACAGAGGGCATTTAGAACAGTTTGTCTCTAGACCCGAAATATATTAAGCCCACGTTTCTCTGTATTCTATTACAAAATTACTTCTCTTCCTGCCCCCGCTATAATGAAAATTATTATGGGTTACTTTGAACTACTAGTAGGCCAGGTAAACTAATTGTGAGCTCTGAGGCACAGCTAAAGATTTTATGCTTGTTTGTTTCTTTGTTTGTTAGTTGTTGCGTAGCGTCCAACGTCGGCACTATAGAGTACATTGTAGACCGTGTCCAAGACTAACGTCTGACAATATTACGGGCTGCCACACAGACACGTTTTATGATGCGGGGATACCATGACTCCTGTGTCTGCCGGTCACATGTTACCGGCACAGAACCAATCAGTAGAGGACAACATCGGACTAATGTAGCGTCCAACCTCAGCACTATAGACTAAATTGTAGACTGGACCCAAGACTAACGTCTGACAATTTTTCCCGCTACCATACAGAGACATTTACGATGCGGAGATACCATGGCCTCTGTGACTGCCTATCACATTTTACTGACACAGAATCAACCAGCAGAGGACAACATCGGACTAATACCTTTTCGAGAGATCGTGGGTTTCTAACCAAGGAGTTCCAGAGTGGGACACCAGCGCTCTACCACTATAGCCAGTCCCCCCCCCCCCCCCCCCCCCAAAAGCCAGCTTGAAACGCCATGTGAACAGCTCCAGCCACAGGTAAAACAGCTCAACTAGCTGTGAGTCTGAGTAATGACAACTTTACGATAAAATAGAGTATGTAAACACATTTGCCTGGTCTGTTTTACCTAAATCTGCCCTCTTTGATGGCTGCTGTTAGGTTGACAGCTCGTTCACGGGAATAGGGTCAGTTACGCAGAAGGAGAGAAGGGTTCGCTAGTTTTGAGGTATATTGATGTAACTGCAAATAGTTATAGAGTCCGTTAGAATGGTTTGCCTCTGGATCCGCGAAACATTGAGCTAACTTTGATCTTTGTTCTCCTCGAAAATACTTACGCTTTTCCACCAAAATAATAAGAACAACTCATATGGATCTTTTTATTCAATGCAGTATTTTTAGAAAACAAAATTCATATTGCCTTTTTTATACACTGAAAGTTTGTCTGATCCGTACTTGAGTAATTAATATTTAATCATAACGGATGAGTTTAGCAGCAATACATTATAAAACTCAAAATAATTCAGTAAACTTTTAAAAAATAATTTTCTTCATATACCCACAACAATCATAAGCGTTATTCTGCTTTGTTTGATAAATACTCTATTTCTAGAATAACAAGTTCATTTTGTCTACATTGATATGAGAAAGGTTTAATCCGATTAGACCTTGAGTAATGATAACATAACGAGTGAATTTGACAACAAGACATTATAAAACTACGTCAAGTATTCCGCTCATATTAGTCGAAATAGGACAGCATCACCGCATTTTGTGTAGCGTTCTATCTAGTTCATTTCTAGAATGCTACAAATCGTTAGTGATTTAGACATGAGAAAGCTCAATATACAACCAGGGTGACGACATGCTCGGAACATCTTTCACCACTCGATCCCATGATGCCTATGGTCCGTGCTTCCACCGTTCCATGTGTACAGGTCTAGGGGGGAGAACGAGAAAACGGCAGGCGATTCAATAGGTTGTTGGATATTCCCGAAGCATTCAAAGTGAGCGAAAACAATTAGGGTATTTTCACACATGGCTCGCCGTAGAGGACCTTTCTAAAGACTTATGAGATATTAAACATTTAAGAGTGATAGAAAATAATTAGGGTGCGTTCACATGTCCAGGAACGACGCACCTTAAAGTACCTTTTTTAAGACTTATGAGATAGTAAACTATAGGAGTAAGAGAAAACATTCGGGTGTTTTCACACGATCAGCTATGGCTTAAGCCATGACTTAATGACACCTTTCTTAAGAATTGTGAGATAATAAAATATAGGAATAACAGAAAACAATTAGGCTGCACAAACAGGTCTAGCAATGACGCGCATTAAAGGAGCATGCACGAGACTTAAGAGACAATAAACTATAACAGAGCTTCACTTTACTGGAATTGTTATTATTCCTAGAGCAGGTGAGCGGTACATATACATGGTTTAGGCTGCGTACACACCCTTAGTTTTTTATTAACCCATGGACCCTGTCACTGCGCTTCCAATGAACTAAATGTAAATGTTTTGGTTCCATTGGGTTTCATTATTTCATTTCTGCTTTCTTTAAAAACGCCGATCATTAGGAGCTAAGCGGTATCGCAGAAGGGTCTCAGGACAAACCTCTGACTAGATTATTGTGGTACAACATGCACAGAGAGATAAAGAGAGAGAGATAGAACGAAAGATAGGTCGAATGAGACAAAGAGATATACGGGGAGACACATAGAGAGAGAAAGAGAGAGAGAGAGAGAGACACGGAGACACACACGTAGAGAGAGAGAGAGACATGGAACCTCAAACGTAAAGAGAGAGAGAGAGAGAGAGAGAGAGAGAGAGAGAGACAGACAGACAGACAGAGAGAGACAGAGATGGGGGAGGGCACTAGGACCTCTGACTCAGCCAGTCAGTAGGAACAAAATCGCCAGGGCTCGAACTAAGGTCCTACTGTATCGGAAGCCGATGTTCTAACCCCTGGGCTACCGCTCTAATTATCACTTCGTCCTCTTTGTGCTAAAAATCATTAAGAATAAATCCATTTTACCCTTGGTGTTAACAAAATCTTTCTACTCCGTTTGATTCACTGACTTTGCCTTCTATTTGTCGAAGTCTAAAGGAATTCCAAGCCAGCTTCAGAAAAATCCAAATATAAATCCGAAGCCTAAAAAAGTAAAGGTGTTCGTCAGGTGGCATTTCTTTTGGCATTGCAATATTTGAAATTAGCATTAATTTTACTCAATAATTTTGTTAAATAAAACAAGTCACTCAGATATAAAACTGGGTCTTATTGCTCGATAAATTATTTTTTCAAAGAGAAGTCGGAATAAGGAAACCGAAAAACGTCTTTTTTTTCAACTTCTTTAGTTCATAAAAAAGATTACGTTAGTCGAACTCAGAAGTTTATCATAATTAACTAGCCTGGGGTATTAGAATTGTACAGTGTACGTTTTTTGCTAAGAGTCCAACTTCATCACTTTATATATATATTATATTGTGGACATGTACCAAGACTAATGTTTGATATATTTATGTGCTGTCACAGTGGAAGGGACGCCATGACCCCTCTCTCAGCCTGTCACGTTATACTGATAGCGACTAAAGAAGTGGGCAAAGAAATCAGAGAAGCAGATTTTTACCGATCGTGGGTTTTGAACCAGGAACTGGCAGATTTGGCTAACAACGCTCTACCCATTGTGTCTGTCCGTCTCCCCCTTGAGATAGCGGCTCTAATACCTTAACACTTAACACCAGAGAACAAAGCCTAGAGCTTGTATATCCAGATGTCTGTCCGTCTTAACTTACATTTTAACACACAAAAACAACAACAACAACAACAAAAACAACAACAAAAAACAACAACTAAAACAACAACAACAAAAACAAACATAGAACTTGTACACCCATTTTTATGTCTGTTCATTCTTAAGAACTTAACACCAGAGAACCAAACCCAGAGCCTGATTAGCCAGGTGTCTGCCCGCCTGCCTGTCCAGGTGTCGACACAAACGTCTCGGCCCCAGGGGTGGGAGGATGGGTCATGGCAGTCTGGGGTGGTTTGTGGTGTTTGTTGTTTGTTTGTTTTTTAGTCTTAGGGTGCTTACAGGTATATGCCAGTATTTTGCCCTATATAAAAAAATCGTGGGTTTGGAACCAGAGAACCCTCGGTTAAGAGACCTGCACCATACCCCCCTCCCCCCAACCCCGTCTAAATACATTTGTAGATAGGTATAGTGATAGTATTTGATCATCTTTCTCATATACGAATTATGAATGTAGATGTTCTACGGATGCACGCAAAGCAAGTCGGCACCACACGCCCATGAGTAATCAGTCTTAATGAATTAAGGCTAGAGTCGCAACCTGAGAGGACAGTTATGTACGCTTAGGCCGCAACACATCATTGCAGTTTGATTGATATACACAGGAGGGTCGCTTTGGCATTTAAGTGAAATGACAACAAAAACAAGAATGTTAACAACACCACAACCAACAACAACAACAATAACAACACTAACATAAACAGCAAGAATAACAAAAACAAAAAATAATAATAACAGACCTATAGACAAAAATATTAACATCAACAACAACAAAACAATAAAAACAACACCATCAATAATAACAACAACAACATCATCACAAAGGTAGAAATATCCATAACGTTCTACCTTTAGATTATTAAAGTCTATGAATATCCCAGTAGAGAGTGGTTGAGTCAGTCTCAATAATATTACAATGTGAACGGTTAAGACACAAGTACTGGTAATATCGCTATGTCTTTAAGCTTGGGTTTGAGTACCAGTCTGTTGTTTAGCGTCCAACCTCAGCACCATTATGCTATATCATGAACCGCTGCCAAAACTAACATCTACTAATTGTACGTGCTTTAACACAGAGTTCGTGAGAAGATACCAGGACTCCTGCCTCTACCAATGAGATTGTACTGACACCGAAATAACTAAAGACCTCCTGAATGAGTTGGGACACGAGCGCTCTGCCTTTTGCGCCAATAAATAACTTATAAACACAATCAAACTCTTTAGGGAACAAGGAGGCTTGACATGGGTTCAAACCAAAAATCTCGCGCTTAGAAGCCACAAGCTCTATAAACTGAACTTTGTTGCCCCACAAACATACATCCGCCTTCTGTCAGTGTGTAGCAACACGCAAAATTGTCAGATTTTACATGAGACCCGTCAACAATATAGCCATTTATAGCTGAAGGAATACGCTAAACAACAATAATATTAAACGAAAGAAATAAAAAAAAAACAAATCCCCATAAACAAACGGTCACGTTGTAATATTATTGAGAGCAATAATTATTTTTGTAGAAAGCTTTTTACCTACTGAGGCAAGAAAAATCACAAAGACGTCATGAAAGCTTTCTCATGTGGCCTTCATTACTTCGCATTCAAAGCCCCGAGGCTGACGGCATTAAGACTGTAAACAGTTGTCTTTTGCTGTGTGTGTTTTTATCATCCAGATCCAGGTGGCCAAATCTAGATTAAATTTGTGAGGTTTAGTTATTACTTTTATATCTGTTAGTTATGTTTTTATTATCTAAAGGTAGGATTTTGCACTTACGATCAGAGAAAAATGAAAATTGTAAAGACTTTGTGTGTGTGGACTGTGTCTAAGGTTGAACAACATGAACTTGAACAAAGACGCCAAACAGTAACAACAGGAGAATAAAAATGAAAGTAACAACAACGAAATTAAAAAGCAATAACAGCAGCAACAAAAATCAACTGCAACAAACAGACAGCACGAACATCATCGTTTACAACGGCAACAAAAACACCAACAGCATCAATACTATTAACAAGATAACTATTAATAACAGCAGTGGTACGAACAACAACAACAACAACAACAAGACCAATACCACAATCACTGCCACAAGCACCAATAACACAAACATCATCAATTACTACATCAAACAGTTAACATCATCAACAACAAAAACATAAAGAAAAACAACAATAAAATTTCAATTATTTGTAGCGTGAACGGACTTACCAATTTCTTTCTTACATGAATTATATCTTAATTTTATGCCCAATGAATCTACCATAAATCTATTGGCATTAACCCATAGGCATAAATAAACACGGCAGTCTTTCAAGATCAACCTCCACCCCCCCCCCCCCCCGGCCCCAGCGTAGTGGCTTCGCACGCCCACCCCGCCCCCCCCCCCCCCCCCCCCCGGGGCCAGGAAGTTGTCTGTCGACGCCTGGTCGACCAGGCAGGTAGACACCTGGGCATACAGGCTCTGTGTTTGGTTCTCTGGTGTTAAGATCATGTCAAGACTGCAGCCGCCATTTCAAGGTGGCAGAACTGGCGCAAGGGGTAGCGGCTCATTATCATAGATCTAGGTTTAAGATTGGCGTAATTTACATAACTGACACACTAAAACGCATTAAAAAACACATTTTAAGAGCAAATTTCATACCCCCATTTAGTTTTATGGGTAGTAATTATGCTTTACTTCCATATTTTGAGAAAAAAAAAGTAATTTTCGATAATTTTGACCCCCTAGAAGAAAGCTGGGAATTTCTCAATTCGAGCCTTGCCGCAAAACGTCTCATTTTGTGGCGTCGAGACACATGTGTCCTATTTCGTACCCCATTGATTTGTTCCGTGTCAGTATAATGTGATCGGCTGAGACAGGAGTCACGGTATCTCCTCACTGCTATTAGTCTTGTAGACCTTCCACAACATAGCCAACATAGTTCTGATACTAGACGCTAATCAACCCATTTAGACTAAAAATTTAACCGGCCACTTCAACCTGCTATCATAATGTATAATGTAATAAATAAGTGTAACAATATAGCCTAACTAGAACAACCTCTGGACGCCAAGCAACATACAAACAAACAAACAAACAAACAAACAAAGCGGCAAATGGAATGTCTCAAAGCCCTTGGCGCATTTAGCATATCTTAGCCAGTCACACTGTACTGACGGGGAGTCTAAATTTTGCCCGGTTGTCAGTTCGAACCGATACAGCCCCCCCCCCCCTCCCCCCCCCCCCCCCCCCCGGGGCCAGCGAAGTTGTCTGTCGACGCCTGGTCGACCAGGCAGGTAGACACCTGGGCATACAGGCTCTTGTTTGGTTCTCTGGTGTTAAGATCATGTCAAGACTGCAGCCGCCATTTCAAGGTGGCAGAACTGGCGCAAGGGGTAGCGGCTATTATCATAGATCTAGGTTTAAGATTGGCGTAATTTACATAACTGACACACTAAAACGCATTAAAAAACACATTTTAAGAGCAAATTTTCCTCTCCCACCCCCAAGTGTGATCCAAACGCTCTTACGCCTGAGCCAGCTCTGCTCAGATATTGGCTGGTACAGTAGAATTGCCAAAAAGTGAAGATAAAAAAGAAGAATAGTTTGAAAGGGGACTCTAGACCGCTAGACATTTTATCAATGTACCGTAACTGTAACACCAGGTGTAAACGAGCTACACTGACTACATGTTGACTGGAACCTGCTACCCTTGTTAATTATATTGTCCGATCTGCCAACTTGAACACTGACAAACAGCCATACAAGTTAACACTTTACAAAAGTAATATATAAGATAATGCATAAAATACGCTTTTTTGGTTTTAGGTTTTTAACTCTTAACTGATTCTTCTAATTGTCAGTTCTGAGAGTGCTACGGTTAGTTTGGCCTTAGGGCTAGCCCTCTGCATAAACCGAAACACCTTAAACCCTTTAAACTCTTTTTTGTCAATTATTTTACCTTTGTGTGTGATAAGATACCTTAGTAAAGAATAGGTCATGAAGGACTCTACCCAATCACTCCAACCTTCTCTTTTAACAACGAAAGTTTAAAGAAATCGCACTTGGCTTATATACACCTGGACTCCGTAATTTAAATCAGAAGAGTGTACATGTATTTTACAGGTAAGGTAATGAGTTGTTTATCCAACGTTAAGTGCATGGGACGAGCCAATTTCATTGTAGAGGGCTGGGTGTCTTTCCTGTAGGTTCCAGTTTAGATTCCAAGATAGGGCAGTGTTATTATAAGATTTTGTCTCCTACTGATTGATTTTTTTTCTTTTATTTTTGTGTGTTCTTAGCGTGCAATGTCAGCACGATATCGGCTATATTGTGGACGGGTCCCAAGACTAAAGTCTGACAAGTTGACGTGCTGCAACACACGAGACAGGGCTCGGATACCATGAATCTGTCTGAGCCGGTGACATTAAACTGACACCGACCCAACCAGTAGGGGACTAGTCGCCAGAGCGGGGCTCGAACCACGGACCTACTGCGTCGAAACCTGATGTTCATTTGGTATGTCCGCTCTGAATGGCAGCTTGTAAAATTGTTAGACGTTGGTTTTGGGACCCGTCCGAACTATAACACAATTGTTCCAACCCATTAACCAACGGATCTAAGTAGCCATGGAGTTCTTGATACTGTCCTTGCAGTAACCCTAATTCTTTTTCGGATGCACTTTCGCAATTCTATTTCCCAATAGCGCTACCTGCATCACACCCACTCACATGGTCGCAAGAATGTCTTAATTAGGCTCTTGCGCAAGGGGGTTTACTTTCATGCACTTTCTGTGCACTTTAGAAGAGATCGAGAGACAGACAGAGACAGAAAGAGAGAGAGAGAGAGAGAGAGAGAGAGAGAGAGAGAGAGAGAGAGAGAGAGAGAGAGAGAGAGAGAGAGAGAGAGAGAGAGAGAGAGAGAGAGAGAGAGAAACAGGGAAAAAGACAGGGACAAACAGAATGACAGGCAGGTAGGCAAGCCGGCAGACTGACATACAGGCAGACAAACACACGGACAGATAGAGATAGACAGAGATATTGAGAGAGGGTAAAGAGAGATGACAGACAGAGACATATACATGCAAATAGATTGAGAGAGAGAGAGAGTGAGAGAGAGACAGAGAGACAGAGAGAGTGAGAGAGAGAGGAAGGCAGACGACAGACAGAGACATGTATAGACAACGAAACTTAGAGGAAGATAGAGAGAGAAAGATACGAGTTTTAGAGATATTTATAGAGAGAAAGACAGAGAGAGGGAAAGAAAGAGAAAGGAATAAAGGAAGAAAGAGAGAAAGTAGCTACCACAAATCAGCCAGATCACAAATCTAACTGCTCTACCAGCATCTTGCCAACTAGAAAGAGAGCCCTTTGGCTTTTAGGCAGTGCGCACTGCTTGTTTTGGCAAAACCCGAAGTTATAAATAAACATGCGCGCCAGTGCAGTTATACAGCTGGTGGTCATGTGATTTCACAACGACTGAAATCTTGGAGGGACCCAAGAGTCAAATTAATCAAACACATTGGACATAAAAATTATTTTTTTTAGGAAGAATGGCATAAAACCTGAAACATGCTATATGTACCATGGGTGAGTCTTGTTCATCTATATTATCGAACCATCTCTCTATCTACTAACCTGTTTTTCTACGTATCTATGTATCTCTATATCTTTGTATCTATGTATCTGTCTATGTATCTATGTATCTATGTATGTATGTATCTATCTATCTATCTATCTATCTATCTATCTATCTATCTATCTATCTATCTATCTATCTATCTATCTATCTATCTATCTATCTATCTATCTATCTATCTATCTATCTATCTATCTATCTATCTATCTATCTATCTATCTATCTATCTATCTATAAAACTATCTAACATAGCATTATTCCTACTTTCTATCTATCTATTCATCCATAAAAAAAATTTATTTTATTTTTAGTTATATTTATATTATAATCTATATCGCTTTTCTACCTCTGTGTAATTCATATTATCTCCTTAATAGATATTTTCTCAATTAATCATTTTGATACCAACACTTTTCTAGTATGCATTGTTATCTTTGATTTTGCATTGTAAATAATCTTTTCAACCATATTCTTTTTTTTCTTATTTCTTTGCTTTTACCCTAATAAAAACAATGGTAACAAAAATTTAATAGTTTGAACCATATGCTATTACTCGCTATCTAAAGAGCGGTGTTATTAAGAGTAAGATTCATGTTGTCTTAACAAAATCCTAGATCTAGAGGTAACTAAATCTCCCCTTGATTATTCACATCTTCCCATCACACCACACACTTGTTGCACGCATTAATAGCTCTTGGACGACCAATTCTATAAACACACTTTCCATTTCTAAATAATGTAAATCACAGCTTTACCCTTTTACACATTTTTTGAAAATTCCCCATAATGTGGGCGTACAAAAAATAGGGCTTAGAACTTGCGATGTAAAAAAAGTTAAAAGAATTCAAACTTTGTTGTGACAAGTGTCAGTAGAATTGTTGCCAAAAAAAAACAAAAAAAAACCCAACGTCAATGAAATAAAAATAATAGTAAAAATGGGCCAGTTGTGGTTTATTTAAAAAATTAGAATGGAAACCAAGTGCGTTAAGGGCAAACCGACAACTTGACTAATTTCCCACAACTTTAAGAATATTTTACACTTGATTTAGACATGTTGAACTAGGGTTTGTGTAAATTTGAAAGATAAAGGAAAAGACAACAAGCATGCCATTACATGTATAAGGGGAAAAAAACATTTCCAGATTTTTCATTATATACTTACTTTTTAAAAAAGATTAAATAATCACAATGTAAAAAATGTCTAAATAGACAAACAAACGTTAGAAAGGTTTTCAATTAATCGCAGCTTAAAATTCCATAAAGATACTTAGGTCGTAACCACAAACATGACGTAGCTTACGTCTCGTCGTAAGTCTTCTTATATTTATATTGATACGACAAGGCGTAGCAGCGTCATGCTTGTGCTATCTACCACTTCACTGCATGGACAAAATGAACGGATTTAAGGTGCTTTGTTTATATATCTCTATTTATAAAATTAATGTCGATGGTGACTGTTTCATAGCCATTCTATTTTTTTAATTCGTTCTTTGCACACTGCCATGGCATAGTCTTTACTTTTTCCCACAATTCCTACAGTCTACAGCTAGTTTGGAAAATTATATATCGAACATTAGGCGGAATTTTGAGTTGAAAAAAGAGCAGTTTTAAATGTGTCCGGTGTACAGTGGGGTATCAACCCTGCCACACAAATAATTTCTTGTTAATCTCATAGAATGGAAAAGATTAAAATAATTGTATATACCTACAACCCTTACAGAGAAAAGGGTATTTCTACGCAATGTCTTATTTCTTTTTGACTAAAAATTATATTTTTCTACTCTGGTCCAGTTGGCAGTTCTGACAAAGGAATACCAGAGGGTGCCAGGTTTCTGTCAACAACCAGTCAGGGTACCGCGTTCATACACGGTGTCGACTCTGAATGTACATGGACCAGTGATATTCTAGTTATAGACTAGATAGGCCAAGCAAAGCATCGAACAGGAAGTTTTTGTCAGTGGAGATAAGACCCTCACTCTCAGCTCTGCGCCCGTGTTTAATCTTACTTTGTCTTAAAATAATAATTTCGAATAATAATTATTTTGCCCCCAACATAGCATAATTCTGCAGGGACAGGTTTATTACTCTACCGGAAGTCAGTCAGCAGACAAGTGGGGGTCTTATAGCTCGCATGCAGATATCGCAGAAAATACAGCGCGCTGTAAGGGCATTAGCCCGTCCAGTTATTGGATCACTGGCATTGACTTAACATGTAGTGGTCCTGGATTACCTATCACCTATCACCTATCATATATCACCTATTACCTATCACATATCACCTTCACCTTTCGCTCTTGCACCAAGGCTAACCAAAAAAAACCAGTCAAATTCACGAAGTTAGTGGCTGAGGTGAACACAATGCTTTTTTGCATAACAAGGGTAAAAGTGATCCATTTATTTTAAATTAGCGGCATAGTTAAGTTAGGACAGAGCAAAACCCAGTGATTATTCTTCGTTTCTCTTACAAACCTACTACAATTAGAATGTGAAGTGTACCTGATAGCTGAATGATACAGCTCATTTTGGCTCTAAATGCGAATATTTCTTTATTTCGGCGACCAGGCCTGTTATTTTTTTAGCCTAGATATGCACCTTTGGCAGTGATGCTTTAGCAGTGAATTTATAAGTACAGCTGGCTCAAGTAAAAACAACACTCGGGGCGGAGGACGGGGGATACTCTATTTGATCTCAAGACCAGGCACACTTTTTGTTTTGTCTTTTTTCGCCCTCTACTGGTTGGGTGGGTCTCAGTAAAATGTGATGGGCTGAAGTCCTGGTATATCCGCACTGTCTCTGTGTGGCAGCACGTAAAACCATCAGATTTTCGACTTTGACCCTTAGCCGAATAGAAATCCTCTTGGAAACGAAGGAGGCGCCAAAGTAGGAGATAAAGTGTCTCCCCTACAAACAGCCTGTCCACAAGTAGTCCGAATTACCAAGTTCATACATGGTGATGGGCACACGAGGAGAATCAGGTATTGGTCCGTTGGTTTTATTAACGTCTAACCGCACAGATATCAATGTGTTCTATGTTTCCAAAGAGGATTTTTTAACTGTGGATCAAGACCAATTAAGCCTGAGAATGTCCTCGTGCTGCCACACAGAGACAAAGTGAAGCTATTGGGACACCTGTCTCAGTCGGTCACATTGCACTGGCATCGACCCAACCAGTAGGGGCAGGGCGGTCCGATCGAGGATGGAACCAGGGATTTACTATTGGAAGTCGCGTGCTCTATCATGAGCCACCTGGCCTCCAATTTCCCAAGTGTTTTTAGACTTGGAAATGAATAAATATTTTCAAAGCACTCAAATGACAAATTTTCTAATTTTTATCCACGGTACCACTGTTATGTGGCTAAATAAGATTATGCGCAAAGCCATGTTACAACCGTTCTCTTCAAGAAAACGTTTTTGCAAAACATTGATAAAAAGAAGGCTCAGGATGAATCTATAAAAAAAAACACACCATAGAACTCCCTTCTTACTTTACTCATGCTACTTCTCTCATGTGAGAATAATGTTTGTGATAACGTTTCAAGCTAAGCCATTGTGGCCCAATAATAACAAAGTTCTATTTCAATGAAAAGTAATAAGTCTGATAGAACCTTTATATTATCGGATCACGACTAACCCATCAGTGCCATCGTCATGAACACTTTTGTGTGTGAAAACTTTGTTATATATAACACACAGGGTCAAATTTAAAACTAAGTTTAGAAAACAAGCCTGACGTTTTAATTCAGAGTTTAAGCAATGTTTACAGAAAGCTGCCTACAGAGCTACCAAACTTACGTAATAAAAAGTATTACGACTTTTTAAACTGCTCTTTGGCTAAAATTAACTATACCCGCTTTGAATCAAACGATGTACAAAGATTACATCTTCATCCAGGACTGCCAATTATATGCTATATAAGCGTATATGAATATTTTTATCACACTATTGAATTTCATTTTACATTGAGAGAGCTGGTATAGTTGGCGGCTGCAGTCTTAACATCTTACTATTTTAACACCCTTACATCTTAATATCCTAGTATCTTAACATCTTAATATTTTAACATTTTAATTTCCTAACACCTTAAAATTTTAACATCTCAACATCTTAATATCTATATAACTTAACATCTTAATATCTTAACGTCTTAACACTTTCGCATCATAAATAAATAACATCTTAACATCTTAAAATCTTAGCATCTTCAACATCTTGATACCTTGATACATTGTATCTTAACATCTTAACATCTTAATTTCTTAATAGTTTAATATCTTACTACCTTAATATCTTTTATCATCTTAACATCTTAACATCTCAGCTTCTTAATATCTTAACACCTAAACATCTTAAAATCTTACAAACTTAGCATCTTAACATCTAAACATTTTTATATCTCAACATCTTAACCCTTAAACATTTTCGCATCTTAGCATCTTATTATCTTAACACCTTAGCATCTTAAAATTGTAAATGCTTAACATCTGAACATTCGATAGCCAAACACAGAGCCTGTTTTCCCAGGTGTCTGCCCGCCTGCCCGATCAGGTGTCGACACACACTTCCTGTCCCGGGGGGGGGGGGGATCAGTCATTGTAGTCTGGGTGAGTTTTGTTTGTTTTTATTTGTTGTTGTTGTTTTTTGTGGTATCGTGCTTTACCGATATATTTTACAAAGTGCTGTGATTAATTTATAAGGGGTGAAATTTGAAATTAATGTATTAAAATTCAGGTAAATGTTAAGCAATAATTATGTCCCTATAGGCTTTAAACAAATTTGCCTCAATTGTTGTTTTTCTTGATGGTGTTGTTTCTATCACGATTTTTTCATATTGTTTATGGTGTTGTTGTTGTTGTTGTTGTTGTTGTTGTTGTTGTTGTTGTTGTTGTTGTTGTTGTTGTTGTTGTTAAAGTTGGTGGTAGTTGTGTTGTTGCTGTTTACACTGATGTTCTTGTTAATAATGATACAGTTAAAGATGTTGGTGCTGTTGGTATTTCTATATTTGTTGTTGTTGTTGTTGTAAATAATAAAATTTTTGGTGTCCTAAATATCGTTGTTTGTTTTTGTTTTTGTTTCTGTTGATATTTTTGTTATGGTTGTTGTCGGTACTTGAGTCGTTTTTTGTTTTGTTGCTGTTTTCAAAAATATTTAATATCTGATAATTTCTCTAATATTATGCGCAGCATGACATAGAAAAGAAATCGTAGCTCTAGATAGTCAAAACATGAACACTGAACACACAAAAATAACGGACTCAACTAATATTTGCCAAATGGATGATAACAACAACTCCCAGCAAAAGAAAACACTCTTGTAGCCTCAGTCTAAGAACTTTGGACTTTAATTAATGAAGGCCAAGACAGAAAGGTTTCGAAGAACTTTTGGCGATTAATTTGTTCATTAGATTTAAAAACTTCTTTCGCTCTTATGGTTTTGGGTCGAGAAAGTTAAGTTCTTGAGCGGGTGCCTTTCAATCACGGGATTACAGGTTTGAGCTCTGATTAAACCAATTCAAGAAGTAGTATTTTGGGGTTTAGATTGGATTGGTTTGAGTATTCTTAACGTCCTATATAAAAACAAGAAGTCTATCATAATAATCGTCTCCTAGATTTTTAAGGGAAAAAAGCGAACGATGATTACATTCAGGAGTGGAATACCCACGATATCCTATACTAACACCAAACCAACAAAAATTAATAGTCTAATAATAGAGTTAAGCCAAAGGGCCAGTGTATACAAAGCGCGGGCTCTACCTATAGACCACTGCACACGATCTTTCTGTTTCAGCGCTCAAAGGGTTAATTAAGACAGGAAGTAATGGGGCCTGTCCTAATGGCCCTACTGGCCCACGCATGCGCTGTGCACGTGTCGGTGCATTGTCTGATATTCCAGGACATGCGCAGAGATGACAACCTTGCGCTTAACGAGCTATTTTTAGACCATCGTCGTTCAATGTTTTGCCTACACTGATTTTTTACAGGCTCGCTTTGAGGACTTTTGCTACACTTTTTTTTTCGAGGGTGATCTATGGGTACAGCTCGGGGATTTGAACATCGGACTTTCAGGTTAGAAGAGCCGTATTCCAATAACTCAACTCCCTAGCTCTCCACCGGACGAATTACCTGAGTAACGGACTAGCGTCTCTAACGACAAGCATAAAAATCAGGATTCGAACGAGAGACTGTTATATTCAAAGTGATGAGCTCTATAACCTGAGCTTCCTGGCTCTGTATCTGACCGAATACCTGAGTAAAGGACTAACAGACTTGGAGCTATGTACCTATGTTGTATGACCGTGGCCTAACCCAGACCCAACTGGTCCTGGTATGGGAGGTGTGAAGCCAAGCGTTTCTTGCCAACGAGCTGTGGACGGGATTCTCCGATAGGATGCTCATGCCGATTGCTGGGAATGTACATTGTATTGGTAGGGAGGGAGAGAGACCGAGAGACAGAGAGAGAGAGAGAGAGAGAGAGAGAGAGAGAGGGATACAGACAGAGACACACACACACAGACAGGAGACAGAGAGAGAAATGGAGTGAACCAAATATGAGGGAGAGAGGGGCAGGGCAATGAGAGACACACTAAGAGACAGAGTGGGAGACAGAGAGAGAGAAAGAAAGAGAGAGACATAGACAGAGAGATGCTCCTTGTCTGATGGTGAACTCCAATACCGAACAAACTTACCACTAGCGGATCTGGCCGTAGAGATAAAAAAATCGATCTTCGAACCCGATACTTTTGATTTGAGGTAGATGAGTTAATTTGATTTGGTTGCTTAGCTTCGAAATGAAGTGCCATTTTTGGATTTTCTGCGGACGGGTACCTAGAGTAACGTGTGGCAATTTTGCATGCTACCACACAGAGACAATGCGAGGGTACCCTGACTCCTGCTTAAGGCAGTCTTATTATAATGACACCTACCAAATCAAAAGAGGATGAAATCGGACACATAAACTTCTGGCCAGGGAAGTTTCGAACCAGGGACTTCCCAGTTGGAAGATGATATACAGATACAGATATGGCAGAGTGCCTTTGTACTCATTGACTTGCGTACTAATGACGAAGGGGTAAAGATCAGGATTCAAACACATAACGTTTAAGTCAATGTGCAGGGCCCTATCAACAGAGCTTCACAGCTCTCCACCTGACGGAATACATAAGAAACATACTAGCGGGCTGAGGCTGAACTGGGATTACCCATATCAAGAGTACTGGTCAAAGTATGGAAGGTGTGAAACCAAGTGTCTCTTACTCACTAGTTACAAGGCATTTGCTCTACCGCCTGGACTACATGGCTCCTTGCCTGATGGAATACACTAGTAAATGACAAAATAATTAGCGAGCTGTGCCACAATGGAGACTTATGGGATTACCTGTAAGTACAGATTGGGCATTCGAACATGGGACTTTCGGGTTATAAATTACATGCTCTAATAACAACTTCCTAGCTCTCCACCGGACGAATTACCTGAGTCACGGACTAGGGTCTCTAACAACAAGGATAAAAATCGGGATTCGAACTAGGGTTTATCAGGTTCCGTGTCATGAGGTCTATAAACTGAGCTGCCTGGCTCTCTATCTGACCGAATACCTGCGTAACGGACTAACGGACTGTCGAGCTATGTACCTATGTTGTATGACCTGGGCCTAACCCAGCACCCACTGGTCCTGGTATGGGAGTAGTGAAGCCAAGCGTTTCTTGCCAACGAGCTGTGGACGGGATTCTCCGATAGGATGCTCATGCCGATTGCTGGGAATGTACATTGTATTGGTAGGGAGGGAGGGAGACCGAGAGAGAGAGAGAGAGAGAGAGAGAGAGAGAGAAAGAAAGATATAAACAGATAGACAGACAGGTATCTCGGATAATGATGTTGCTGCCAATCTCTGGGTAGTGGAATGTATTTGAAGGTAGAGAGAGTGATGGTTGCACAGTGTTAATCATACTGTTGTGTTGAGAAATGATCGAGTGGGAAAGAGGGCGAGCGGGGAGGAAACGGAGTAGAGAGGAATCGAGAAGGGGTAGATACGGAGAGGGAGAAGGTGAGGGAGATAAATCTAAAGATATAGAGAGGGAGAGAGATAGAGAGATATGTAGATAAAGAGAGACAGAGAGAAAGAACGAGAGATTGAGATAAAGAAGGAGACAAAAAGAGAGAGAGAGAGAGAGAGAGAGAGATAAAGAGGAAAGAAATAAAGAAAGAGAGACAGAGATAGAGAGAAAGAGAGGCAGAGTCAGAGTGACAAAGACAG
>RQTK01000579.1:292551-312109 GCA_003991915.1 Elysia chlorotica | reverse complement strand
AAAGAGAGAGAGAGAAAGAGAGAGAGAGAGAGAGAGAGAGAAAGAGAGAGAGAGAGAGAGAGAGAAAGAGAGAGAGAGAGAGAGACAGAGAAAGAGAGAGAGATCACGTACAATAAACAATACAATCTGAACAGTTACACAACCAGAGGGGAAACCCTAACCATTGCTTTCATCATGGCAACTGATATTATAAAAACATTGACATGATCGCCAATATTCATTACAGATCTTGCAGAAAAGTAGAAGCAATTGAATGATAATATGACTGTTGCTTTTTTGTATAAAATCAAAAAGGTATTACTTGTTTACAAGTGTATATATTATAATGCCTAAGGCAAAACCTCTCAGCTTTACCAGTGACTAGTTGTTGAAACTGCCCAGGCGAGAGGCACCCCAGGTCGCAGTTAAAAATACAAGTTGTGCTCAGGGATTTGCCACTACGTTGGATAATGTAAACAAAAGGGGGACTATTAATATTTTTTTTCATCTAGCGTATAGACTTACAAATCTTTTTTCAAAAAGGGTAACTTGCAAAAAAAAATTTTTTTTATAGTTTACAAAGAAAAATGTGTTTTGTGTTATATTTTGAAGAATATTTTTTAAAACAAAAGTACAATATAAAGTGTCATTGTAACAGAAACTCAAGTAGTCCTGACCTGTAGAAATGTAATGTTAATACCAAAAGTATAAAATTGTTCACGGCAAGTAAACCGCATTGAGAAATATCCATGTTTGACCGCGGTACTTATAAGACTCAAGTTCGCTCAATGTCGCTAGGCAACGCAAGTTCGCCTTGAACTGGCTCCGATCCCTAACGGTGTTAAGGCCCGTAAAACGGCCAAGGTCCACATGCTAGACGGTACGCGCCTCATCGTCATTTTATGCCTTGGGTCTGATGTGGTTCCTCCCATAACACACCAGCTTACATTGGTGAATGAAAGCTGGCAGGGAAGCTTTGTCGGAAGTTGCATGATAAGTGCAAAGTCCTCAGAGGTACAGGCGGTCGGTACCTCGTCAATGTGGTGTGATAGGTCGGCGATCCTGAGAGTGCCTATAAATTATGGATGTTTCATGACATAATAATTCTACGTCATCAAGTGCCCGGATCAATTGCCTCTCAGACAAGTGTCTGATAATATCAGACAAAGGTGCATGTCTGACGTCATGGGGGAGAAAAATAGAGATTTTTTTTAAAATATCGAATTAGTCCTTTATAATACAACTAGTGACTTTTTTAGTTAGGAAATTCGATTAAGAAACTTATGACACATGTTTTGTTGCTAACAAAAACGTTTTTTATGAAAATATAGCAGCTTTTCGCATCACCAATCGATAATTGGACAGTGGAGTTATAGGGACTTCAACAATTTTTTTTTTTACTCCTACGTTATGATAAATGCATCTATATTAAAAGTGATCTATTTATCCATAAAAGTTGGTAACGTTATTTGAATTTTACAACCTAAATTATCAAAGTAACTATTGTTTGTATTCAAAATTGATAATTTCCCTCTGCGAGGTTACATGTCTATGACATTCTAAAAATTGAATCTTCTCTTGTACGAAGTGTACTAATCCAAAGTCTACTTGCCGAACTCCTGAGAGTTTCAGTTCTTCCGTTAATACGTGCAGATGTAAACAACTCACACTTTGCCCGTGCATGTAGTATGCAGAATCTTCTAAAAACTAGATCTACCTTTCCGCATTAGTCATTACTTGTCTTGTTTTATAATATATATTTGTTATGCTCTGATAACCGTACCTAGCAATCAATCGAGTTTCACAAGACTTATAATAACATCAAATCTAGTTTCGTTCATACTAGATCTAGATCTAGGTCTAGGTTACAAGTCAAGATCTACCTTATCGAGCTAAATAACTATATAGATCTATTAATTTGATTTAATCAGGGAGCTTCTCTTCCAGTCCAGTCCTTCCCTCTATTCAGGGTTCGTCTCCGCTGCTTCATACCTAAAAATCATAACTTCACATCGGTTTAAGAATCTACCACACCACAAATTAGGAATCCTTGAAAAAACAAGTTACAATAATAATTAAAGATAACCAGCCTCTTAGTTTATTCTTAACTGCAGAATGCAAAAAGGATCTAGAACGATAAGTAGCATTCATGTCTTCTCTTTTGTCTTGACCTTTCGAGTTTTTCACCAAATTAATTAACTTTTTTTCGTTAAGGATGTAGCATCAAAGGAACCTATGTTTAGATTTTTAATCCTAAGTCTTCCTTAAGATAATGATTGAGTTATATATGTTTAAAGAATATAAGTTGACTCTCTATTCTGGTTGTTAATTTAGGGCTTTTTTATCCTGTTCAAATTATACTTTAATTAAAAATAATAAAGATTCTAAGTCATGAAGAAATATATCCTACACCCTGATCTGAACTTTCTGAGACCATATCTAGATTTAGACTTAGAGTTTACCTTCGACAGGGACTGATCTTCTGCACCTTACGTAAGTTTGAGGCTGCTGCCTTATCATTGCTTTGACTGGGAATTTGGTCTGATATAAAAAGTATAAAGAAAATGAAGTCTCACGCAGCCTTTTTCTATTCAAAAGCTGACTGTAGATCTGCATGTAATCTTGAGTCTCCTGGTTTAGTTAAATAACTATGTGGGTTCAAATCAATTTTACAGTTCTAAATTTAACAATTTACAGAATTAAAATGGTTAATTGCTTTGTAGTAGGCCTACTGCTAGCAAAATTTATAATATATAAACTACCAAAAAAGGGACCTTAGCCATTCACTCAGTGCGGTTTTGCAGGCGTAAATTACAGACGAAGGATTTTTTCCATGTGTATGTCCTTGGAATTATTTCTGTTCAGACGACGTGTACTTTTCGCAGATTTATACACAAGCAAAGTTAACGCATGTGTAGTTTGCACTCTGTTTTTTTTAAGAGTTTTCAGACGATGTCGATTTTCCGAGTGTATATTTTGATGCGATGCGCACGGACTGTCACGTGATCTTTTTTACATGACGGCATAGATCGAAATGGCGGCATACAATAGAGACTAGAAACCTAGTTCTACAAGCGAAGAAGAAGAACAATGGAGTACCAGTGAAGAGGAAGATGCAATTGTTGCGGGCTCTTAGTCTTACAATCTCTCCCAGCAAAACGGAAAAAGAGCAAGCAGAATTTTTTTAAATAGCCTTGAATTTTTATATCATACGAAATTGGCTGTTCCTCCAGATATTCTATAAATGCTTTTTAGGTTTTGATAGTATAGGCAGTTGCCATGTTTATGTGTTTGTTTTGAAGATCGCGGGTAACTGGGGTTCGGGCATGCGCAGTGACCCCTTGATTGCATACGTATATCAGAGCCAAACATACACATGCGAAACATACTGGTGTGAACACTCTGGTTTGGTGCATGCCGAAAACATAGTGAAAAATACACATGGTCTGAACGCTCTGGACGCTTGTGTATTTTGGTTGCGCAGAGTGGTGTGAACAGAAAAAAAAATATGCACATTGAAAATACACGCGGAAAACACACTGGTGTGTACACTCACTTATATATTTATTGAAATTTGCTGCGCACACTATGAACTAAGCATGTTTTTTCACCACAAAAATCTAAAAACATTGCTGTTTTAAACTGAAACATTACAGTCTTGTTAAAACTCAAAACTTAAACTTTGGTGATGGTATGCTAGATTCAGCAAGAATGTTTTAAAATAATGTATCGCACTGGATTTTCCTTAAAATAGATGTAGATCTAGATCTGTATTCAATAGCCTCCTACTCCTAGTCTAGTCAAATAACAGTGTGAAATCAACTGTAAATGGTTTAAATTATGTACTTCTGTAATTTGCATAGAATGATAGATCTAGATTCAGTACATTGATATAAAATTTCTGTTTTCAGTTAAGTTAAAGCTGTAGAAAGCTTTCTTTACAGGTAGTTAGGCTCCAATAAGTAGAGCTAATTTTATTAGTTTTGCTGGTGTAGGGAAAAAGCGATAATTGAAAAAGTGCATTTGGTGTGTCATCAACACCTAAAAAGAATAAATTGAGACAGATTACATTTGAAATTTCTGTAGGTCTAGAGTGATTTGATTCATTTTGGAATTTTTTAGAACTTGCTGCCTTTTTTTCATTTTCAGAGTTAACAAAACATTCAAGATCAAGGCGTAGATGACTAGGTATAGACTAGAGGTACTGTCTCTACGATCAATAATCTACATTACGCAGCCTGTTAAAGTATCAGTGTCTCAAGGCGTTGTTTGGTTGGTTGGGTGGGTTTAACGTCCAATAGCAGCACTATATAGCTATATTGTGGAGGGGCTCCAAGACGGACGTCTGACAATTTTATGTGCTGCCACACACGAGACAGGGCGGGGATACCATGACTCCTGTCTCAGCCGGTCACATTATACTGACACCGACCCAACCAGTAGGGAAAGCAACAGCCAGGATTCGATCTCGGGACCTTTTGCGTCGGAAGCCGATGTTCTACCCCTGGACCACCGCGCTCCCCCTTTATATAATATATCTTTGAGTTAAAGAAGAGAGTACAGATTTAGTGGGTTAACTTGATAAAACGGTTTCTACACATGCGTTTGTTTTCAGTCATGTTTATCTATTCTTCTTTGTTAAATCTATGTTCTGTGGTGAGTTGTGATTATTTAGCTTTTGTGTCATTCTGAGTGCATTGTCTAATTAAGTATTTCGGTTTTTGGTGTTTATGAAAAAGAAATGTACAAACTAAAATACATGAATAGTTTAGCTTGATGCATGGCGATCATGCTTATCGATAAATTTGAAAGGGACAACCTTTTCCAAATTATACATAGCATGATACAAATGTGCATGTATATGTTGCAATTTGATCAAATAAGCCAAGTTGGTGGTTAATTAATAAAAAAAAGTTATATTCATGTAAATTAAAGTTTAAATTAAAGCATTGTCATCTTTCATAAATTAACTAGGTTTAGAAAATGATATGCATATCAATAATCTACATTACGCAGCCTGTTAATGTGTCAGTGTCTCCATATCGTTTGAATAAATTTATGAAACGGTTTCTACACATGCGTTTGTTTTCAGTTATGTTTATTTATTCTTCTTTCTTAAATCTATGTTCTGTGGTGAGTTGTGATTATTTAGCTTTTGTATCATTCTGAGTGCATTGTCTAACTAAATATTTCGGTTTTTTTGGTGTTTATTAAAAAGAAATGTACAAACTAAAATACATGAATAGTTTAGCTTGATTCATGGCGAACATGCTTATTGATAAATTTGAAAGGGACAACCTTTTTCAAATTATACATAGCATGATACAAATGTGCATGTATAGGTTGCAATTTGATCAAATAAGCCAAGTTGGTGGTTAATTAATACAAACAAGTTATATTCATGTAAATTAAAGTTTAAATTAAAGCATTGTCATCTTTCATAAATTAACTAGGTTTAGAAAATGATATGCATTTACCAAGTAGTAATCAAGAGGACAAAAAAAATAAACGTTTCAGTTCTAGTTAAAAATGAAAGGTGTCATGGCTAGTTGAATTGAAATTTAACTGACACCGCACATATAACGTTTTTCAGGATTGCATTGTAATTTGTAATATTGTTTAATTAATTACACATATACCATTGTTTACAAAAATATTTTAACTATGATTGTAAAGCATAACTACCCAAAACATCAAATGTAGATCTAGAGATGGGATCATGAAAAAAGAAGACAAAAAAATATTTTAATTTATACTGTACTGTTTAAAATTTGTTTAACAATAGTGATTTATTAAAATGACTGTGCAGATACTAAAATATAAATATAAAGGGAATATATATCTTGTTTAAAGTGTGCATGGATATGATTTTCCTTATAAGAAAAAATTAACTAAGCACATAATAAAATAATTATAAGCAAAGCATAAAAATTCACAACATAAAAAAGAATCATACAGCTACTGAGCTAGATAAAACAACTTGAGTTGTTCATGATTTTACTTGGGTAATATTGTTTTTTTTTGTTTTTTTTTTGTTATTCAATTTTTTTAACATGGAAGATAGACTAAACTTCACCCTACTCTGGAAATTCACAAGGCATAGACTTTCACTTTTTAGTAGTTTTGTTTGGAAATTGAAGTTAAAGGTTATGATAGTGCCTGTTTGTATGTGAGCTCTTGCAGACAGAGCATCTGTCACACTTTATTATCAAAACTAATACATTTGTACAAAAAACATAATGAGATGCATACATAGACATTACAAAATTTACATCTTCACATTAAAGGGTATTTCCATTTCAAAAAGGATTATGCTGAAACTTATTTCAAGTAGAGTTCATGAGAGGGGGCAAAATCTAGATATAGTAAAACTTAACCTAGCAAATGAAACTAGTAGTCATAGCTGTGTCTTACCTTAACTGCTTGGCATGTTATTTGTTTTTGGTGTTGTCCTTGCCAAAGCTTGGTTAATTCTAAATGAGGAAATCTAGATAGATATTGATCTGGCTATGGTGCTTTTCCCATAATTTCACAAGACAAAAAAAAAGGATAAAAATGATGTAGAGCTAGAAGCCTCTTTTCAAAAGTTCTAGAAAAAAAGGAAACTATTAACTTTAAGTTTAACTGTAGTATTGGGCTACATAACAATTTTGCCTAGACTGTTAGGCTGCCCCAGTATACTCTACTCAGAGCTCCTGCAAACACAAAGTCTAGCATTGCATTTTAAAATCAAAAAGTTTGTCATAGGAACACAATACATTATTTTACGAACATCTTTGAAGGATAATTCCATCTCAGAGAGAGGATTTTGCTGTAATTACTGTATTAGCAAAACCCAATTAGTGAGAATAAAAAGGCAGGTTTTAGATGTACAAAAATCGTATCTTGATGGGCCTTGCCTTATTTACTTAGTGTTTTGTTCATGGTGTTGCTCATGTTTTTATCGTCCTTGTTATTGTTGTTGCTTTCTTGTTAAGTTGTTCTGACATCAGGCTTAGTTAGACTTTCCTCAGCCTAGTGTAGGGTCTTGTTTAAAATTTCAAACAAGCTCATATAGAGACCTGAAGTGAATTGTGCTCTGGATGTCTAGAATCAGCATCCTTCTTAACATAGGCTTTCAAATCTATAAAATGCAATACATGTACAATGTAGGCTACTAGGAAATCTAGAATGGCCTTTCTTGTCTGAATAGTCTAAATCTAGATTTAAGACTGTTTTGATAGTGTGCTTTATGTTAGATCTATATCTAACTCTGTTTATAGGGTTATCGAATAACATTTATAGGTCTATAATTATGTAGTCAATCTGGATCTAGATCTAGATTCTAGAGGCCTAGATAGATTTTAGAGATGATAATCTTGATCTAGAATCTAGTCCATTCATTACCCACTAGGCCCTGCCCTCACCCCACAATCAGGAATATTTATTTATAGCATTGTTTTTAGAAAGTTACTGTAGTAAGTCTTAGATTTTATTTTACCGGGCAAAGTTTATGAGATCAAGCTATTGAAGCTAAAAGAAAACAAAACGCACACATAAACGTCTTTTAGTAATACCGGAGTAATTTTTATATGTCTCTTTTTTAAGCAAACAAATATTGTTTTTCGCATATTATTTTAACCTTTTTTTCTCTCTTTATGTTTAGCAGCTATTTGCAATCCCTACTTTCTGCAAAAAAAAGAAAGAAAAAAAGCATTTTCAATAAATCAAAAAGAATACCACGCCCCTGGTATATTTCTGTTTATAAATATTAGGAAATACAAGCTATTATAATGCTTTGAATCGTTTCTTCGTGCACTTTAGATATGTGAGCAGTTAAAGACAGATGTAAACCAACCTTCTGGCAAAGAAAATACAGAGGGGGTAAAAAAGCTATTGGTAAAAAACTCGTCGAAGTGGTGAAAGTCCGACGAGTCCGACGGCTCTGGCGGGCGAAATTAGCTTATTTAAAAATAGATCTAGCTTAAGCTATGAAACATCCTTCATAGTTTAAGCTAGACCTATTTTTAGATAAGCTAATTTCGCCCGCCAGAGCCGTCGGACTTGATATGGATGTTTCATAGCTTAAGCTAGATCTATTTTGGGCAAGATTGGGGGGGGGGGGGGGGGGGGGGGGGGTGGTGAAAAAAAGTGTGGCGTGCGGGAGTGAGGGGTGGGCGGGGGGAGTTGTGAGTTTGACAGACAGACAGAAAGACATAGAGAAGACAAGAGTCAAGCCATTTTATTATTCCATAATCCTTTGCACGACAAAGCGGTGCTAAACGATTTTGCACTTCATCTCCATAATATTATTGGAAATTGGAAACCAGACAGGCGACTTTCTAAAATCACCAATTGAAAACTTTTATTTCATTATGTTTCTTTGAGTATTTTCCGAAAATGTCTTTACCTTCTCTCCGTCTTCGAAAACAGTGTAGCTGGTTTGCCTTAGAGTAATTGAGTTTTAAAAAATATTTTGGGAGGAGGGGGAGGGAGGGGGTCAAGTTTGATTCTAGGATCGGACAAAATAATTTCTTTGTCGGATGTCGTTCCCTACTGGTTAGCTTGGTATCAGTAGAACGTAATCGATGTTATCTAGGCAGCACATAAAATTATGTGTGGCAGCAGGTAAACCTGTCAGAAACCCAATACAGCCTAAATGCTGACGATAGCCTTAAAAAAACCTGGACAATTTGCTGCAAACAGATATGCACAAACAAAAACTACAAACATCTATATTATTGTCTGTACGTATTTTTAAATTTTATGTGCGGCTCTGTCGAATATTATGGAGTGCGCGTATTACTTTTTGACAGAAAAAACGCATGCTGAATTTTGATATCTAAAATAAACTATGCTTCTCATTGCACCTATTAAAACACATGTTCATTCAAATATCTGTACATATTAATATATCATACTTTTACGTTGAAGCCATTAAAGCAGGTGCTCACAAAGCTTGTATTTATGTCAAAATTTAATTACTTTGTTTTCGCGATGTGTTGTGCACCTCTGTCCAGTTTTATGGATTTCGCGTATTGTAGTTTGACAGAATAATGTATGTCGAATTTTAATGCCTGAAATAAACTATGCTTTTCATTGCAGCTATGAAAACCCGTGTTCATTAACATTTTTGTTCATAATAAATCAAACAGGCAGCAGGTGGCAAATATGGGTGATGGATTGATTGTTTCATGTTTATCATCCAAGCTTAGAGAGACTTGAAACGAAACTACTGGAAATTGTGGTGTCGGTAGTTATCGTTCCATAATTACAACTTGAGTATAAAATGGCATCCATCAATCGAAATCATCATCGAAATTATTCTTGAAGTTTAAATTATCAATTCTTATATATTTCGATGTCAGAGACTGTTGTGAGCGAACATGTCTACAATACTCAGATTCCTCAAAACAGTGTTATAGAGGTAGACACTTATGGATCTTTTTGTACATCCCACAAAATTTCAATAACGAAGACATAAATACAGAAGAAAGATATGTTTTTTTTTTGTGTATTAAAGAGTGTTCATGGGTACAAGGCAACAGGTCCTGACAAAATTTGCGTAAACATTCTAAAGCACTGTTGACATGAATAAGCAGGTATTGTACATCCCCTTTTCAACACCTCATTGCGTCTGTCCAAAATATCAATTACCATCAATAGAAAAGACAGGGGAAAATGTACCAGTCCCCAAAAAGATAGTGTTCACAAACATGAATAATCTTCGATCTGTAAACTTGAACCCAATTGTTATAGATTAGAAAAAAAAACAAGTTAATGTTTAAATTCTGAAATGCTAAGTAGAGAACTATCTCGATCCCCTTCAGGTAGCATACCAAGCCAATTGGAGTGTTAAAGGCACTGCCATATGTTTCGCGAAATATGCTCTCTAACGTTCAGAAAATTATTGAAAAGAACTGAGTACACTTTTTATTGACATTTTGTCTGCATGCAATACCATTCAGCCGCCTAAATGCACTGAAGGTAAACAAGATTGTGTGTTAGACGAAGCCTCCACAAGTGCAGGCCAAGTCACCGAATCGATTTATCTGAGCACATTAATTTTCTGGACAATAAAAACACTACTGATCTATTTCTATCAAATTTATTATAAAAGTTAGGACATACCGATACTCAGACCGTATTTCTTGTTGAGCCCACACAACAAAAATGTAAACTGTTCTAACTGTGCCGAAACGTTTAAAACTATAGCTCAATTTAGGTCTTAGTACAAACGGTTGTCTACTTCGGTGAATTGGTCAGCTATTTTCTGAGGCATACATAAAGTTTGATTTAAGGTGTCCTTGTAAAGCAAATACAATCGCCCTTTTTGGAAGAGGTTGGTTGGTTGGTTGGGTTTTAACGTCCAGCAGCAGCAACTTATGGTGATATCGTGGACGGGCCCCAAGACGGACGTCTGACAATTTTATGTGCTGCCACACACGAGACAGGGTGGGGATACCATGACTCCTGTCTCAGCCGGTCACATTATACTGACACCGACCCAACCAGTAGGGATTGCAACAGCCAGGATTCGAACTCGGGACCTTTTGCGTCGGAAGCCGATGTTCTACCCCTGGGCCACCGCGCCCCCCTTTTGTAAGAGATAGAGAAGTTTGTTAATTGGTGTGAAAAAACTACGTACATCTGAATGTTTCAAAGAAATAATAATAGATCTTTAGAATATAAAAAAACAGAACTTTGCCCTGCACCAGACGATTTACGGAGAATAAGTAGAAATGGTACAAGGATACACATACAATCATGTACCTTGGACTTTTAATCCGTGACAAATGGAATTGGCATGAACATGATTGTGATGGCACGATGTAAAAATTAAATTAAAGACTACTTTTGGCGAAAGTCGAGGTGTTTTAAACTTAATCAACCTATAATGTTTCGCTTATATGTCTCTATGATAGAAAGTATAATTTCAAATGGTATTAGCTGCTGGGATTCAGAAGTCACAAAAGGAGACGAAAATATAATTAATCAAGGAGGAAGGACAAAAATGTAAATTTAAATAAGAAGCCTGAAAACCACCCACTTCAAGGCCTGCATGATTAAGCTGGATTCAATTCTACATAACAACACACACCCTCTTTACGATGAGTTTTTAAGCTCTGCTCGGATCAATAATATCTTGAAATAACCCTTAAAAACTCATTTGTTCCTGCCTCTAACACACTTTCAATAACCATATTAATCACGTTGTGAAAATTCTTGCCTACATCGATTTTAATAACATCTGTTCTTATGATATGAAATGAAACATAGATTATTAAGTTTCACAAAAAGACAATGAGTGTGTATGAAATGAAAGAGAGAGAGAGAGAGAGAGAGAGAGAGAGAGAGAGAGTGACAGGCAGTCAAACAGGCAGACACCTTTTTGTATTGATCTACTCTTTCGATTCAAAACAATAAATTGATATCAAAACTTTTAAAGTTTCCATTTTTAAACCTCCCAAATAGTATTCACGCAATCGATAGACCTAAAATTTTGCGATGTTAAAAGATTAAAAACTACCGCCACCCCCTTAATATACACTACTTGTTCTTGATCCGTAATTAGGTAAGTTGGTCTAAACACACTAATTGTGCGGCAGCCAGAGTGAATCAGACACAAGCCGTACATTCGGGTTATTCATAGTGTGTTAAAAAGTATCAAAGGCACTTTAAAAAGTTGAACAAACCTACGCCTCTATGATTTCTAGAAAAAATAAACAAACGAAAAGGATCAATGAATAATATTTTTAAAGGTTTAAAGGGCTCGATTTCAAAACTTATTTAAGCGACTTGTGCCTAATTCACCCTTCTAAATGGAACAGTTTCAGTAAGAAATTACCCAAGGGAGCTACATGAATAAAAGCGTTAAAATTTTACTCGCTTTAAAAAGGCTATCCCCCTTACATGCAAGGGAAAAAACTCCGCATAAAGTGAGATAATCCAAACAACAAGCTGGGGTGAAACTTACCGCTCTGACCCTCACCATTTATAGGCACTCTCAGGATCGCCGACCTATCACACCACATTGACGAGGTACCTAACGCCTGTACCTCTGAGGACTTTGCACTTATCATGCAACTTCCGACAAAGCTTCCTGCCAGCTTTCATTCACAAATGTAAGCTGGTGTGTTATGGGAGGAACCACATCAGACCCAAGGCATAAAATGATGATGAAGCGCGTACCGTCTAGCATGTGGCCTTGGCCGTTTTACGGGCCTTAACGCCGTTAGGGATCGGAGCCAGTTCAAGGCGAACTTGCGTTGCCAAACGACATCGAGCGAACTTGAGTTTTATAAGTACCGCGGTCAAACATAGATATTTCTCAATGCGGTTTACTTGCCGTGAATAATATTATACTTTTGACATCAACAATACATTTCTACAGGTCAGGACTACTTGAGTTTCTGTTACAATGACACTTTATATTGTACTTTTGTTTAAAAAAAATATTCTTCAAAAAAAAAATTATAATATAAAACATATTTTTCTTTTTGAACTATCAAAAAAAAATACATTTTGCAAGTTACCCTTTTTGAAAAAAGATTTGTAAGTCTATACGCTAGATGAATAAATGTAATAGTCCCCCTTTTGTTTTCATTATCCAACGTAGTGGCAAATCCCTGAGCACAACTTGTATTTTTAACTGCGACCTGGGGTGCCTCTCGCCTGGGCAGTTTCAACAACTAGTCACTGGTAAACCTGAGAGGTTTTGCCTTAGGCATTATAATATATACACTTTTAAACAGATAATACCTTTTTGATTTTGATTTTATACAAACAACAGTCATATTATCATTCAATTGCTTCTACTTTTGTGCAAGATCTGTAATGAATATTGGCGATCATGTCAATGTTTTTTTTGTACTAGTTGCCATGATGAAAGCAATGGTTAGGGTTTCCGCTCTGGTTGTGTAACTGTTCAGACTGTATTGTTTATTGTACGTGATCTCTCTCTCTCTCTCTCTCTCTCTCTCTCTCTCTCTCTCTCTCTCTCTCTCTCTCTCTCTTTCTCTCTCTCTCTCTCTCTCTCTCTCTCTCTCTCTCTCTCTCCCGATCTCTCTTCCGCTCTCTCTTTCTCTCTTTTTGTATTATTCTTCTGTAACATTTTTTCTACAGGTCAAGATAAATGGATTTTTGGTAAATGCACAGGTATAGTAATTTTATTATGTGTTGTTTTTGTAACACAAAAATATATCTGTGCTTTTAATTTTCTTCAAAACCATTGATATTTTTACGTTTTAGTTAAAGATTGATAAGTTTAATTAATTTTCCATTTGTTTCAATTATGGATTTGTTTTTACTGTGTTGACATACGGACAATTTACTGCGCTCAACTTGAAACTCCTCCATATCCCTGGGCTAGCCTTACCAAATTAGTCCTAACACCTGGCTAGTCTTAACAAGTACGCACCGATAAACGTGAAATGTTTTGCCTTAGGTATTTTGTAGACATTTTCAGAACTAAATTCGTTTCATTTAACTATTTTGAACGAAAACAAAACCTTTTACTTAAGTACAACAATTCTTTTTCTCTGTATGCCAGATCTTTATAGACATTTGTAAACATTGGCCGCCATTGTTATGTTTGCTATCGCTTTGGCGAAATCATTTGTATCGCTTTATTTTCTCCATGCGTAACTGTCCATACTGCCTTTTTTCTGGTTCATCCTCTCACTTCATACGAACCAAGAAATTTTTACTGTACTTCTATAATGGCATTAGTGGTGATACTTTTTTCCAAGAAAAAAACAAAAGACAAAAAAAAAAAAACATATTGGGAATACTAAATTTCTAAAAAAATGTACTCCCATAAAGGAGGCCAAAGTGAAAGATTGACAGTTTGCTCTACGTCTCTCTTAATCACTGTCTGTATGTATGTCTGTCTGTCTGCCTTTCTGTCGATCTTTCTCTCCCTCTCTCTCCCCATCCTTCTCTCTCTCTCTCTCTCTCTCTATCCTTCATCTTCATCTCTGTTTCCCTTCTCTCTCTCTCTCTCTCTCTCTCTCTCTCTCTTCTCTCTCTCTCTCTCTCTGTCTTTCTCTCTCTCTCTCTCTCTCTCTCTCTCTCTCTCTCTCTCTCTCTCTCTCTCTCTCTCTCTCTATCACTCTCTGCCTGTCTCTCTTACACTCCAGTGCTTAGCACCGACACTCATGTGCTTGGCACCGACCCTCCAGTGCTTAACACCGACACTCCAGTGCTTGACACCGACACTCCAGTGCTTGACACCGACGCTCCAGCGCTCTAGTTTTCCTCTCTTTTTCCCTGTCTCTTTCTTTTTAGCGGTCTGCCTATCTTTTTCTCTCTCTGTCTTTTTCTTTCTCTTCCTTTCTCTCTCTTTGCCTGGCCTTGTCTTCCTTTGCCTCCTCTTTCTCTGTCTTACTCTCTATACCCCTCTTTCTCAATTTCTCACTGTCTTTAATTCACTTTGACCTCTCTCCCTGGGAGAGTGCGGTGGCCCTGGGATAGATTATCGGCTTTAGGCGCAAAAGGTCCGTGGTTCGAGCCCTGGCCATTTGGTTCCCTACTGGTTGGATCGGTGTCAGTTTAATGTGACGGCTGAGACAGGAATCATGGTATCCCCGCCCTGTCTCGTGTGGCAGCACATACAATTGTCAGACGTTAGTCTGGGGGTCCATTTACAATATAGCCTATATAGTGCTGATGCTGGACGTTGAACCAACTCAACTTAACTAAACTCGCTGCCACAGAGATACAGTAGAGAGTTTAAGCAACCGTACTTGTTGCTCTGGCGTGTTCCTGTAGCCTATAGGAAAACGAGGCTCGCGCTCCAAGGCGTCTCGCCGTATAGGACCCCCCAGGGGAACCTAGGAGACGTTAAACCCGGAGAGAGGGAGATAATTCTCTCCCTCCCTCTATAGAGAACCATAGCTCCAAGGCGTCCCTTGGCTGAAAAGCCTTTTAACCTTTAAAATAAAACAGACGTTGGACGCTAAGCAACAAATCAAATGGACTTTTTAAACTCATAACTTATGGAAGTATGTTTCATTGTTTGTTTGTTGTTGTTTTTTTGGTATAACTCATCTTTCTACATGTACTTTCTTCCTCTTGAAATGGCGTCTGGAAGGTATATAGGCTGTATGCTATAATGTTCTGTATAGCCAAATGCAGTGGGGATTAGCTGGTGTCTACTAAACTTGTATGTGATACATGTACATGATCAATTCTTTTTTTTAAATGTACACACAAAATTACTGTTTATAGGGAAAAAAAATTAGAAAAGAAAATCCATGAAATTTCAGATTTATATTTTATTCTCATTATTAAATAATTTTCTGAAATTACAAAATTGTTTACAGTCCCATGTAGATTCAGATTTTGTAATTGCGAAGATAATTTTTCACTTCTCTCATTGAAAAACGGGTCCAAATCCAGAAGCTTCTGTTCTATTTAGAGGGGTTTCATTTGCATCTACGGAAATTCAGTTGCATCTACGGGGGCTTCAGTTGCATCTACGGGGGCTTCAGTTGCATCTACGGGGGCTTCAGTTGCATCAACGAAGGTTTCAGTTGCATCAACGAGGGCTTCAGTTGCATCAACGACGGCTTCAGTTGCATCATCGAGGGCTTCAGTTGCTTTAACGGGGGCTTCAATTGCATCAACGAGGACTTCAGTTGCATCAACGAGGGCTTTAGCTGCATCATCGAGGGCTTCAGTTGCTTTAACGGGGGCTTCAGTTACATCAACGGGGGCTTCAATTGCATCAACGAGGACTTTATTTGCATCATCGAGGGCTTCAATAGCATCATTGAGGACTTCAATTGCATCAACGGGGGCTTCAGTTGCATCAACGGGGGCTTCAGTTGCATCATTGGGGGATTCTGTTGCATCTACGGCGACGTCGGTAGTAACAAATGCAGCGTCGGTGTCAACAAATGGAGCGTCGGTGTCAACAACATGTACTTTCTTCCTCTTGAAATGGCGTCTGGAAGGTATATAGGCTGTATGCTATAATGTTCTGTATAGCCAAATGCAGTGGGGATTAGCTGGTGTCTACTAAACTTGTATGTGATACATGTACATTATCAATTCTTTTTTTGAATGTACACACAAAATTACTGTTTATAGAAAAAAAATAGAAAAGAAAATCCATGAAATTTTAATTTATATTTTATTCTCATTATTAAATAACTTTCTGAAATTACAAAATTGTTTACAGTCCCATGTAGATTCAGATTTTGTAATTGCGAAGATAATTTTTCACTTCTCTCATTGAAAAACGGGTCCAAATCCAGAAGCTTCTGTTCTATTTAGAGGGGTTTCATTTGCATCTACGGAAATTCAGTTACATCTACGGGGGCTTCAGTTGCATCTACGGGGGCTTCAGTTGCATCTACGGGGGCTTCAGTTGCATCTACGGGGGCTTCAGTTGCATCTACGGGGGCTTCAGTTGCATCTACGGGGGCTTCAGTTGCATCTACGGGGGCTTCAGTTGCATCTACGGGGGCTTCAGTTGCATCAATCGGGGGCTTCAGTTGCATCTACGGGGGCTTCAGTTGCATCTACGGGGGCTTCAGTTGCATCTACGGGGGCTTCAGTTGCATCAACGGGGGCTTCAGTTGTGTCAACAAATGGAGCGTCGGTGTCAACAAATGGAGCGTCGGTGTCAACAAATGGAGCGTCGGTGGCAACAAATGGAGCGTCGGTGTCAACAAATGGAGCGTCGGTAGCAACAAATGGAGCGTCGGTGTCAACAAATGGAGCGTCGGTAGCAACAAATGGAGCGTCGGTGTCAACAAATGGAGCGTCGGTGTAAAAAATTGGATAGTAGGAGTCAACAAACGGAGCGTCGGAGTCAACAAATGGAGCTTCGGTGTCAAGAAATGGAGCGTCGGTGTCAACAAATGGAGCTTCGGCGTCAACAAATGGAGCGTCGGTAGCAACAAATGGAGTGTCGGTGTAAAAAATTGGATAGTAGGAGTCAACAAACGGAGCGTCGGTAGCAACCCATGGAGCTTCGGTGTCAAGTGGAGCGTCGGTGTCAACAAATGGAGCGTTGGTAGCGAAAGTAGTAGCGCCGGTGTCAATATCAGGAGCGTAGGTAGCAACATCGTCGTCGCCATCATCATCAACATAATCATGATAATCATCACCGTCGGGAGCACCGTTATACATGTAGTCTATATAAAAACAAAAAATATAAATATATATTATGTAATGTTAGGAATTAAAAAAATAAAAATAGGCGTATGCCATTCATTTATTGGCAATTAAACACAAAAAGGTAACTAACAAGTAGATGCCGCTGCAGGGAACGGTATTGGACAGAACGGCAAAAAAAATAAGCATGCTGGATTAAAAAAAAAAAAAAAGATAAAGTCATTCAATGCCATAAGCTACGAAACCACATAAGCATCATGTTTTAACACTTTCTAAGAAATAGAAAAAAAAATGCGACGATTTCAAAAAAATTATTCGTACATGTATATTGGCCAGCATCACTCATCGGTTTCTCACCTGAGCAAGACAGGCTCCAAGTCGTGACAGCGCTTAATGTCACGGAGGAGTCGAAGTCATTCAGATTGCAGTACCAGAACACGTGTCTCAGGCATTCTTCCCATTCCCTGATAAAGATACACTTGTTTTTGAACAACCAGGAACTCTGAATTAGGAACAGATAGTTGCTGCATTCATCTACAAAGGTGATGCAATCTTCGTTGGGTTTAGCACTGGTTAGCGCTAGATCTGGTGAAAAGTAGTAGTGATTTGGTTGGTTGGTTGGTTGGTTGTCAGTAGGGCTAAAAAGGTAGCAGTTTTTTGGTTGGTTGGTTGTCACCTGGGCTTAAAAATTAGAAGTGGTTTGGTTAGTTTCTTGGTGGGTTGGTTAGTTGTCAGTAGAGCTAAAAAAAGTAGCAGTTTTTTATTGGTTGGTTGTCACTGGGGTTTAAAAATTAGAAGTGGTTTGGTTAGTTTGTTGGTGGGTTGGTTGGTTGTCAGTAGGGCTGAAAAGGTAGCAGTTTTTGGTTGGTTGGGTGTGACCGGGGTTTAAAAATTAGAAGTGGTTTGATTAGTTTGTTGGTGGGTTGGTTGGTTGTCAGTAGGGCTGAAAAGGTAGCAGTTTTTTGGTTGGTTGGTTGTCACTGGGGTTTAAAAATTAGAAGTGGTTTGGTTAGTTTGTTGGTGGGTTGGTTGGTTGTCAGTAGGGCTGAAAAGGTAGCAGTTTTTGGTTGGTTGGTTGTCACTGGGGCTTAAAAATTAGAAGTGGTTTGGTTAGTTTGTTGGTGGGTTGGTTGGTTGCCAGTAGAGCTAAAAAAAAAGTAGCAGTTTTTTGATTGGTTGGTTGTCAGTAGGGCTGAAAAGGTAGCAGTTTTTTGGTTGGTTGGTTGTCACTGGGGTTTGAAAATTAGAAGTGGTTTGGTTAGTTTGTTGGTGGGTTGGTTGGTTGTCAGTAGGGCTAAAAAGGTAGCAGTTTTTTGGTTGGTTGGTTGGTTGTCACTGGGACTTAAAAATTAGAAGTGGTTTGGTTAGTTTGTTGGTGGGTTGATTGGTTGTCAGTAGAGCTAAAAAAGTAGCAGTTTTTTGGTTGGTTGGTTGGTTGGTTGGTTGGTTGTCACTGAAAACAGGTTGCACTAGCAGCGTTTTGTTTTGTTGGTTGATATATTGGTTGTCAGTGGAGCTGAAAGCAGGTACATGTAGAAGTGTTTTGGTTGGTTGGTTCGTTTATTCGTTGTTAGTGAAGCTGAAATGTAATTAAGCTTGTTATAATGCGCTAAAACTATTAATACCCATGCACGCATTATTTCTATGTATCAGCGTAGTGAAACAGGAGTCCTGTTGACAGCACGTAGAACTGTCAGACGCTAGTCTTGTAATCCGTCCACAATATTGCCTATAAAAAACTGACATTGGAAGGTAAGCTACAGTACAACCAAACAATAAATACATGTTAAGAATATACATAACTTCTCAATACCAAAAGAAGGGTCATTATTTAGTGTTGAAAATGATAAGAGACAAACGTTATTTCTTAGCACAAACGTCACAATTCCCTCAAATCAAGTGTAAACTAAATAGTTTTTAACACCAGATTACAACCTCCACTTAGTCTGTTGCAGAACGTGTATATTGCCACAGACATGCTCTGTAATTGCAGGAAATGTCCGCGTTTGGAGGCGTGCCTTGGGATCATCAAACATGTCCGCCATTCGAGGGCCAGGTTGCATTTGGTCTGGTTGTCACTGGCGCTGTCTATCCCGCTCTCTTGACTGCATTCCTCACGATTGTATGTTGGTCTGCTCAACACAACCTGAGCGCTGAGTGCCAGCACTGTTGATAGAAAATTGTGTTTAAAATATACAATGTACATGTACTCACTTTTTCTCTACTGGTCAGAATATTACTTATAACAAAGAAGAATCAAAATGAGTCAATTTGTTCAAGTATGTATGTATGTATGTATGTATGTATGTATGTATGTATGTATGTATGTATGTATGTATGTATGTATGTATGTATGTATGTATGTATGTATGTATGTATGTATGTATGTATGTATGTATGTATGTATGTATGTATGTATGTATGTATGTATGTATGTATGTATGTATGTATGTATGTATGTATGTATGTATGT
>RQTK01000579.1:269745-292141 GCA_003991915.1 Elysia chlorotica | reverse complement strand
GTTTAAATCATAGGCTGACGACGCAGGAGTTCTGTGGTTCGAGCCCTGGCGAATTGCCAGCCCCACCCCCCTTACACACACACACACACACACACACACACACACTGGTTGGATCGGTGTCAGTTTAATGTGACCATCTGGTACAGGAGTCATGGTATCTTTGCCCTGTCTTGTGCGTCGCAGCACATAAAAATGTCAGACGTGAGTCTAAGATAATAGAATCTCGTCAGATTTATTTTTGGTGTAGATTAACATAGTACATATAGATTTTTTTTAATTTCTGATGCAAAACTTCTAAAGTAGATTATGTGAAAAACGTGTGAACATCTTCATTGGAGAAACTATGTCACACTTGCAAAGTATGAGGGTCAGAAAAAACTTATCGAAAATACTAAATTATTTTAACATTTAATAAAAACGATTTAATCATTAGAATTACTTTTCAATCGAATCTTCATAATGTGTATCAATTCATTTTGGAACCTAACTGGAAAAAATGTTGCTCTCAATGGTCCCTTTTACAGTCAGATACAAAATTTAGGAAAAGGCTGTACTGACATGTTTTTTCCGCACGAGATATTTTTTACTTATATCTTCCTAAAATATGTGTGGTCTGAACAGGGGCGTGGTCTCCGTTTAACAAAACAAAACAAAACAAACGAGCGTAGCAACAACAACCAACAAACATCCACACTACCATGGGACAGAATGGGTTAAAGTTATCAGAATGATATAACCTAGAGTCTAAGCAGGAAACACACGCAAAACAAGCAAGTGGCGACAATGTTTTCCATACCCGCTTCAGTCTATTTTGTCAGTAAAAACAGATACAATAGATTTTAGCGAGACTTCTCACAAAAACAGCTCACAATGTTATTGATATGGGGAGCTAGCGTGACGCGGGGTCGCTCTATTTCTTTCTTGAAACTAAGGCGGTTGAGTAATGTTTAGACTGAGTTTTTACAAAGGTTTCAAGAAGGAAGGAACCGTTTTAATTATCCTAAACCATACACGCAAAACTTTTTCAGTGAAATCTCTCAATACTACATTTTTATCCTCTCTGGTAAAACATTTCCGTCTGTTCGTTCGGGAATCAGCCTCACAGAAATAAAAAGTAATTTTGTTTGCGTAGGTCCATAGAATCTTTTTGAGGCTTCACAAATAAATAATAATTATTATTATTGACCGAAACAAAATTGGCAATACAAGTCGCACTGATTATAATAAACTTTAACCAACGTAAATATTTTATAATCTTTTTAAAGTATATCTCACCTAGCAGGAAAAGGCAATCTGTGTGCCTCATTGTCTTGGTTTATTCACCAAAGTTTTTCAAATTCAATGCTTTAATAGTTCTCGTGTGTATCTCCTTTGGTTGCCGGCTTTTGATTAGGATGAAGCTGAGGTCTTGTCCCTGTGGCAGAGGGGCTATATATAGCCCGAGTTCTTATAGAACGGTTGATTGTGATTAAGCCAATCGAACGTTTTATGATTTTATCTGTCCACAGAGAGAGAGACAGCTGGAGCTTTGCAATCATAGAGATCGTGTTTTCATCTGCATTGTAGTTGATTTACTTTATAGATGGATAAACTAATGCAGTCTTTGCAGGGTTTTTTTTAAATTTTTGTAGGCCTATTTGAGTGGTGTCTACGGGTTATCATAATATTTTCTTTTGTATTATCCTTTCTTCACGGAAGTTTATGAACGTTTGAGTCTCTTTGGTGCAGATTTATCATGATAAAATCAGAGACGCAACTCATGATCTCACTATGTAGTATTCTAAAGAGTTGGGTGTGGTTAAAGTGGTAAAAAACTTTTCTTGAGTCATCTTACTGGTAAGTGCATAAATAATATCTCATATAGAGAAATGACATGAGAACCATTGTATTATGTAAAAATGGAAGTACTTTGAACAGCATTGATAATTATTGAGGAGAAGACAGGGAGATAGTAACATAAAGTGAAATAGAAATAATAAAGTTGGCCACATACTTTATCGCAGAGCGCTGAGAAACCAATAGTTAGAGGGAAATATAGTTGGATAAAAAAACATATATAGTTGTCAAAGACCCTGGGGAGTGAAAGAGTATGATAAAAGCTACAGAACCGGTCCAGATTTTCAAAAGTAGCACGATGTAAAGCATGCTGGAGGCTACAGAACCAGTTTAGACTTCTAAAAATAGCACGATGTAAAGCATGCTAGAGGCTAAAGAACCGGTCCAGATTTCTAAAAGTAGCACGGCGTAGATCAAGCTAGAGACTACAGAACCAGCATAGAGCTCTACAAATGCACGATGTAAAGGATGTTAGAGGCTACAGAATCGTTCTAGACTTCTAGAAGCAGCACGATGTAAATCAAGCTAAAGGCTACAGAACCAGTCTAGACCTCTAAAAAGGGGACGATGTAAAGAATGTTAGAGGCTACAGAACCGGTCCAGATTTCTAAAAGTAGCACGGTGTAAAGCATGCTAGAGGCTACAGAACCGGTCTAGATTTCTAAAAGTAGCACGATGTAAAGCATGCTAGAGACTATAGAACCGGTCTAGAACTCTAAAAATAGCACGATGTAAAGCATGCTAGAGACTATAGAACCAGTCTAGAACTCTAAAAGTAGCACGATGCAGAGCTTGCTAGGGGCTACGGAACCGGTACAGATTTCTAAAAATAGCACGATGTGGAGCTTGCTAGAGGCTACAGAACTGGTCCAGATTTCTAAAAGTAGCACGGCGTAGATCAAGCTAGAGACTACAGAACCAGCATAGAGCTCTACAAATGCACGATGTAAAGGATGTTAGAGGCTACAGAATCGTTCTAGACTTCTAGAAGTAGCACGATGTAAATCAAGCTAGAGGCTACAGAACCAGTCTAGACCTCTAAAAAGGGGACGATGTAAAGAATGTTAGAGGCTACAGAACCGGTCCAGATTTTCAAAAGTAGCACGATGTAAAGCATGCTAGAGACTTCAGCAGCGGTCTAGACTTCTAAAAGTAGAACAATGTAAAGCATGCTAGAGGCTACAGAACCGGTCCAGATTTCTAAAAGTAGCACGGTGTAAAGCATGCTAGAGGCTACAGAACCGGTCTAGATTTCTAAAAGTAGCACGATGTAAAGCATGCTTGAGACTATAGAACCGGTCTAGATTTCTGAAAGTAGCACGATGTAAAGCATGCTAGAGACTACAGAACCAGTCTAGAACTCTAAAAGTAGAACAATGTAAAGCATGCTAGAGACTATAGAACCGGTCCAGATTTCTAAAAGTAGCACGGTGTAAAGCATGCTAGAGGCTACAGAACCGGTCTAGATTTCTAAAAGTAGCACGATGTAAAGCATGCTAGAGACTATAGAACCGGTCTAGATTTCTAAAAGTAGCACGATGTAAAGCATGCTAGAGACTATAGAACCGGTACAGATTTCTAAAAGTAGCACGACGTAAAGCCTGCTTGAGGCTACAGAACTGGTCCAGATTTCTAAAGTAGCACGATGTAAAGCATGCTATAGACTACAGAACCAGTCTAGAACTCTAAAAATAGCACGATGTAGAGCTTGCTAGGGGCTACGGAACCGGTATAGATTTCTAAAAGTAGCACGATGTAAAGCCTGCTAGAGATTACAGAACCAGTCTAAACCTCTAAAAATAGCACGATGTAAAGAATTTTAAAGGCTACAGAATCGTTCTAGATTTCAATGTAAAGCATGCTAGAGGCTACAGAATCTTTCTAGATTTCTAAAAGTAGCACGATGTAAATCAAGCTAGAGGCTACAGAACCAGTCTAGACCTCTAAAAAGGGGACGATGTAAAGAATGTTAGAGGCTTCAGAACCGGTCCAGATTTTCAAAAGTAGCATGATGTAAAGCATGCTAGAGACTTCAGCAGCGGTCTAGACTTCTAAAAGTAGAACAATGTAAAGCATGCTAGGAGACTATAGAACCGGTCCAGATTTCTAAAAGTAGCACGGTGTAAAGCATGCTAGAGGCTACAGAACCGGTCTAGATTTCTAAAAGTAGCACGATGTAAAGCATGCTAGAGACTACAGAACCGGTCTAGACTTCTAAAAGTAGCACGATGTAAAGCATGCTAGAGACTACAGAACCAGTCTAGAACTCTAAAAATAGCACGATCTAGAGCATGCTAGAGACTACAGAACCGGTCCAAATTTCTATAAGTAGCACGATATAAAGCCTGCTAGAGATTACAGAACCAGTCTAAACCTCTAAAAATAGCACGATGTAAAGAATTTTAAAGGCTACAGAATTGTTCTAGATTTCTAAAAGTAGCACGATGTAAAGCATGCTAGAGGCTACAGAATCGTTCTAGATTTCTAAAAGTAGCACGATGTAAATCAAGCTAGAGGCTACAGAACCAGTCTAGACCTCTAAAAAGGGGACGATGTAAAGAATGTTAGAGGCTACAGAACCGGTCCAGATTTTCAAAAGTAGAACAATGTAAAGCATGCTAGAGACTATAGAACCGGTCCAGATTTCTAAAAGTAGCACGATGTAAAGCATGCAAGAGGCTACAGAACCGGTCTAGGTTTCTAAAAGTAGCACGATCTAAAGCATGCTAGAGACTACAGAACCAGTCTAGAACTCTAAAAATAGCACGATGTGGAGCTTGCTAGAGGCTACAGAACCGGTCCAAATGTCTATAAGTAGCACGATGTAAAGCATGCTAGAGACTACAGAACCAATCTAGACCTCTAAAAATAGCATGATATAAAGAATGTTAGAGGCTACAGAATCGTTCTAGACTTCTAATAGTAGCACGATGTAAAGCATGCTAGAGGCTATAGAACCGGTCCAGATTTCTAAAACTAACACTGTTCTTTTTAATCCTTCCTTATTGTTTGTATTTGACTTTGCTTGTTTATTGTACATCGAAACGGCGCAGCAATCATTCTGGGTATCCCTACTTGGAGCATCACGTGACAATTGCAAACCAATCCACAGACTGTTCGGAACCAGGCGGATTTTTTTTTCTTCTTTAATTCCTTAAGAAAACCGACATGGCAATGGGAGAGGTTTAGTTTTGAGCCGATTTAACTTCCAATGGGTATTAGAAAACGAATATTCAAATACACACCGAATTAATCTTTATAATTTATGCGATTAAACGGACCACTCTGGACAGTACCAGAAAGAGTGTAAGTATAAATATAGAACATGCACACACAAAACCACCACAGCACAGCTACACAAAACTAACCCAGTCAGACTCTATAACACTATAACTCATTCTTCCTGCACCGGTTTTCGTAGCTTATGGGGCAGGTGCGGAATCAACCCGAAACAACTCAACATTGGCGGAATCCTTCACATTGTTCAACTCGTCCTTATATGGAGTATAATATATTTCGGAGTAACCTCAGTTCTTTGCTCAACACCGCCGAGTCCATTTAACTCTCTTTCCACTGAACGTGAGTGACACTGCCTTGCTGTCTCACCCTGGGAATGCGTCAAGCAGTTCGAACTCTAGAGGCATGTACCTGGTAAGGTGGACAGGTAGCCCGCCTGACGGAGGATTGGGAATCCCCGAAGTCTCTGTGGACTATGCCATTGATCTGGATGGGTCGCAACGGGTCCTCAGTACTGCGGACATGGCCGTGTTTCACCAGCTGGTGGCTTTCGTCCTGCTCGTCTGCGTGAAGGTCCCTGACTGCCCCCTATGTTGATGGACGGTTATGTCCTTTCAAATAATTATATTACATGTTTATACACTTCCTTATACATAGACATGTTTGTATTGAGTTAGGTCCCTTGATAGCATCATTATTATTGTTGTTGCTGAGCAGGCATGAAAGCCGCGAACGTGTTGAATGAAACTAATAAATGTAAAGTCAATCACTGAAACTACAAGCAAGTCGTTTATTTTATATTAATTAAACCTTCTTGTTGGTATACATTGAGTTGTTTCGGGTTGATTCCGCCTATGTAAGATTGCGCAGGGAGAGTTCCACCAATGACGCGTTCTCAAACATGGCAGGGAGAGACATATCAAGACGTGATTTATGCAGTCCCTCAGCTCAGTCCTAAAGGCGTCATTGTGCTCCTCAGGCCCGTTTCAGCATGTGCGGTGGTGTGTGTTTGAAAATGCGCTGCTGCTACTACTACTACTACTACTACTACTACTACTACTACTACTACTACTACTACTACTACTTCTACTACTACTACTACTACTACTACTACTACTACTACTACTACTACTACTACTACTACTACTACTACTACTACTACTTCTACTGCTACTGCTACTGTACATCAACAGATAAGACTTTAGGACACGCAGTACCACTAGTTTATAATAGATCTAAAATGTTTTTGTAAGCAGATCCACGTGACCTAGTTCATGCTTGAATTACCTGCTGTTTCAATGTCGAGTATGTTTCTGTTTTCATTATAAAATTAAAAAAGAAAGATTTTTCAAAGCTTGTAGTTTAAATCTTCACAAAAACAGGAAACTTGAAAAAAAAAAACCTACAAAAAGACAATAAAATAAGTATTTATTAAAGGCTATTTCAAAGCTTTACCCGCACATTTTGAATAGGCCTACCGGTACGGTAATAAAAAGAGACAATATTTAGCGTGTATTTAACCGTTTCAGTAAAACAGCGCACTTAAATAAAAAAAGAAAAACAAAAAGACAACATTAATTTTTATTTTTTATTTTTATTTCAGTGTTAGTCTAAATTTTAGAAGGTCACTACAACAGTCAGCGTCTGGGTAAGATTGGCGTGAAAGAAGTAAATTTCTGAATCTCTTGCTGATAAAGATGTTGGCCAAATCTATTTTGATTTTAAATTCATTTTCTGACCTTTTCCATGCACGTGTTTCTCTTGGTGGTTGTAGAAACCAAATAATCCCAATCACAAGATCATTTCATTCACATCTTCAAGTAAATTTTATTCTTGATTATTTTATGATGCCAAGTCTATCCGTGAGTTTCCAATAATTATGCTGTTTCCTCTCGATAATCCTCTTTTGGCATTGGAATCACCCATAATGACCAAAAGTGCATTGTGGTCCACATTGTGATTTTGCCTTACCTGATTCTCCACAAAACTGCTTAGTCTTCATCGCTGCTTTCAAATGTTGGGTGAAAGAATCTTCGGGTAGGCGGCGATACTATGCGTTAGTCGATCGATTTCGGCTGGGACACTTTAATCTTACCAACGACTTTCTCCTGAAAGGTGAAGAGCATCAAAAGTGTGATACATGTCACACATGCATCTGCCAGTTACCCATTATCCATATTAATTGGTTGATAAAAAAAAATTCATCAGGAAATAAATATGCACCTGGCGTCTAAAGAAGTACAGAAAAATATTCACAACAAGCACATACGGATGTTCTTTCCTAAAATACACTAATGTTTATAACATAAGTTAATTACGATTATCAAACAAATGGATCTTTTAAACACCTGTATAAATTTATTCTGCAATATTTAGTGTCACTGTTACTAAAAGTGTACTGTAGGCCCTTTTCAGGACACTGACCCCCGCTCCGGTTATGACCTAAATTTAACCATGGCAACACTTCTTTTTATATTCATACAAATGACACATGAACCTCTTGTCCTGAAATTTATCTTTGTAATGATACTAAATATGTTTAAATCAGATGATTTGGTGATTTTCTACAATTTTTCAAAACACCCCAAATTAGTGCGTTAAGATAGCTTGGGCACAATGTAGCCGTTATTGTGCTGACGTGTCGTAAAAACATTAACGCCCATTGAAAAATCTCCATCCACCCTGACAGGAGAAATTCGTTTTAGGCCTACAGTTTCTAAGACACCACTTGGCTGTATGCGGTGAAAAAGAATGCATTTTTATTGAGTGCGCCTGCGATAATCTGTCGCCTCATGAGAATCGTTTTAAGAAACATAGGCTACTGGGTTACTATCCTACACTTCAACGAAACTTAGCTCCACATTCACACCTGCACATGTACTTGGGATGATCATGTGGGCGGCCTGCGGATATAAGCTTAACTTTCAACACTTCGAGAGCATGAATTAAATGTCAACCCGCTAAACTGGTTATTGATCAGACGTCCATCCGATTTCTTTAACCTTCTATATCAAATGACACTCTTGCGCATGTTAGTAACCTAGGGTCGTAGACCCCTATACAGATGGTTGCAGTGGCTTACAATTCGTCTTTAGTTTTACTACTAGCATATCTTGAGACGAGTCGTAAGTCTACGACAGCGTTGTACTTACGACCCCGAGTCTGTTAAGGCCTTGGTCTCAAAGTGCCTTCAACTAAGAAGCAATTTAGAAGTTTTATGGGTCTAATCTCGTATTACATAGCTTTCATGTCTGGTTATCCGCCATTATCATTGCCATAGAGTATCGTGCTGGTTGGCGTTGGCGACCATGCCCTTCATATCTCTCTGTCCTCGCATTCACGACCAGTTGATCCTTTTGCTACTACTGATCCATCTTCCAAGCCCGTCCATATGCCCCTTCTCTGACAGTGTGCCTCTCGCTCTCTTTCCGTTAATTTTTCTAGTTGTAATAATGCGTCTTTATAATCTGCGCATGGCTTAGCCAGCAAACTTTGCTTGTTGTGTCCTGATTCTACTGAGTAGATTTAAGCCGGTGTCGGATTCTCTTAAACCACTGTCTTTCGTTCTTCTTTTTTGTCGTCCATTGTACTCCGAGAATTCTTTGTGTAAACCACAATCATCTCAGTTGTCAAGATACGTTCCTCTAGTTGTTTGTTAATGTCCTAAGAGTTGCTGTCGTAGTAAGGACTGGGTGCACGCACCACCTGAGCACTCGTTGTTTAACCCCAATTAAGGGCTAGTTTTCTATTAATCAGAACTATTTTTTTCATTTTCTGAAAGGTTCGTTTGTCTCTTTTTTTTTCTTGGTACAAGGTGGTACCCGAGAGAAGGCGACCCAATTTCACTACTGGACATGAAAAACGAGATCAAATACTGGACTTGCTAACAATTAGCCGTTGCCAATGACGCATGCGCACTATGAAAGAATGTTTGTTTAGGCACAGCAACAGTTTTCAGAGTTGGTCATCCTTGTCGGTTTCTAATTTCAAACAAACTAATTTTAATCGGTTGAGCGAAATATGATGTAGACGTTGTCATTGTGTCACAGGTGTGAAGCAGAGTGTCTTTTAGACCTAGGTTAGCAGATGTAATTGTGCATGCTCTTATTTTTTGTCTAGTTTATTTGCCATGAAAGGGCATCCATGGGGCCTATTGACCATTGGTTAGATAACGCCATAGATCGAAATCTAGATTCCAGATCTATATATCGATTTATTTTCCTAGATCTGGAATCAAGATCTAACCTGGACTGCATTTAGATCTAGATACGATCTTGATATATATGGTCTTCACAAGAATCTGTTGGGATCACAATCACAAGCAGGCCTAAATGCAGTTCAGTTGAAATTGGTCCAAACAAGGTTTACATTTGGCTCTGTAGCATCAATCATAAATGCTCAGTATGAAATTAGAAATATCAGTTTTATTAATTTTTTAAATGCTGGATAAGTGATATTTTACCTTTAAGCCAGCACTCCTTGAGTTTTGTGGTCCCTAGTCAGTGGGCGATGAAATGTCTTTTTGTGATTTTTTTCTATTAAAATTGATTAAGCTAAAATACCTGCCAGCTATACTCCCTGTCTTTCTGTTAGGCTATTTTTTATTGTATTGGCATGTTTAGTTTGATTCAAAAAGACAGGATGCGATTTGATTGTATTCAGTTGTTTATTTGAATACTGGTAGAATGCGAGCGGGGAAGGGGGGTGGAAACAACATACATAAGCACATTTTAAGAATTAGGCCAGATTTATCTGTTAAGCAATTGAAACTTTAGATCTCTATCTTTGTCTCTCACACTCACTTGCTCTGTCTGTTTGTATGTATGTCTCTCTTTATCTCTCTCCCTCTCTCTCTCTTCACAGTTTGACTGACTCCCATGTAATCGAATCCTACCCACCTCAAATCCCACCTACCAAGCCATTTGATCGCCCACAGCTTAGGGACCACAAAACTCAAGGAGTGCTTTTAAGTCACTAAGTTCACTCCTTCAATGAATTAATAGAGAATTAGAGCCTTAAAGATCTATATGCTAGTACAAGTCATTGAAATGTTTTAGATTTATCCGATCTAGATAGATCTAGATTATTAGAAACCCGTACGAACAAACTGTAAGAGAGACATAAAAATTGTTACATTATATCTAGATCTAACAGGTAGACCTATAAAAAAAATTTGCAACATCAGTGGTCGATAGGAAGGGTGTAGCGTTGATTCGATAAATCATGTCCCTGTTTCAGGTCAGTTGTTGAATATATTTCACGTATATTTGGGTACACGTGATCTTGTCAACATTAACAGAATAATGAAAACTGGAAATCTTTTGTAGAAACACCAACAATCTCTGATGTTTCAAGCCTTAAAAAAAAAAGATTTAGTTATAAACTGGCAAGTAATCAATTTAGCCTAGATATAGATACTATGTCATTGATCTAGTATAGGACTAAGCAAGTTTTTTTTTACCCTATAGTTATTAGGTTACTTCTCTTTTACAAAGTAAAAATAAAATTAGGACCTTCAAAACTAAATGAACATTTTACCCTGGATTGTTTTCCCGATATGGATAGTTTTAATACATGAGTTTGAGATTTACAAGTGGGATTATCCATGGTCATGTGCTATGTTAAAAACTGTGTACATTATTTGATGTTAATTATTTATCATGTTTACGTTTCTTTCTTTTAACATTTTTTTTTCAATTTATCTGCTTTAAGTTTCTGAAAAATTAGAGGTATTAATGTTTTAGTTCTCTTTGAGGGGGATTAGGATTTTCAAATTCAATACGTAGGTAACAAAATTTGTTATTGACATGAAATGTATACATTTCCAATATTTGTTTGTTAGGTGATTGCAATTAGGTGAAGATGTCCCTTTTTAAGACGCGTGACTGGTGGTCAACATCAGTGGGAGAGGAAGAGGAGTTTGACCATGGCTGTCTTTGTACAGCCAATGTTGACAATGATATCTCTGGCTTTGGTGAGTTGTTTGTTTTGTTTTTATTATAAATGTCTTTCTTTACTATGAAACAAGTAAAACCAACATGTTTTACAAAGGCTTGAGGTTGTCCATTTTTTATACACAATTTTTACGCTTTTACCTATCAGAGAAACAAAAATCACTGTTGCTACTAGTAAACGGAATTAGCTCTTTTGAAACATCACGGGCAGAATATAGCTGTAACTGATGAGCTATGAATGATGTTTAACTCTAACTAGACTCAAGGTGTTTTCAAACTTGAACCATAATATCCACTCTACACTGAATATTTGGTCTTATTTTCTATCGCAGATAAAGTAATTATTGGCAGCTTCCAGGGAATCTTGCGCATCTATAAACCAGACCCGTCAGCTGGGAGTGGTGTGGAAGATGTTATGGTTGAGCAAGCCTTCAAGCTGCCCATTTTGCAAGTAGAAGTTGGACAGTTTTCCTCGTGAGCTCCTAAATTTTTTTAGTTGCCTTTTTTAAGAAGTTAATTTCCAAACCTAGCAACAAAATTAATATAACAAAATAAAATAAAACAAAAATACTGTCTAAACAGCCATGTCTATAAATCGGTTTAGCTTGCAAGACTTCGTTCTTGTTGGCTTTCAGTTTTTTTTTATTTATTTCAATTATTAAAAAAAAATAAAGAACAATCATGTGAACTTATGAAATTTTCTTAATTTCTACTTTTAATTTGTAGATAAACAGAGCTGTATGGCCTCTTAAAATATTAAAGTTTTGAAAATAACATTGTCTATATCAAATTTCCCCACAGAATAAGTTCAAATTAAGATCAACACTTAAGTCTTAAGGTGAACATGGGAATTGCAATACCCTCAATCTCTCTCTCTTGTATTAACTAGGGCTTCAGAGACACTGAAATTAGCGGTGCTGCATCCCAGAAAACTAGCTGTGTTCAATGTCACCGGTATGTATGGGAATAGTCTATTGAAACACATCGATTTTATACTGTTGAATTTGATTTTTTTTCTCTTCCTTTCCTCATAATGAACATTGTATTGATCTTTTAGTCATTGAGTTTAATACTTTTCAACCTATTGCTTTAAGTCTAATTTCAAATTTGTGGTCAAATCATAATCTAATATTACTCGATATCGACTCTAAAATGCTGTTCTACATTATTCATCAAAGTATATTATGATCATTATCTACCTTTTGCAGCTAGCACTCAACACATACTAAAGCTTTTAAAAGACACTGGTGTATATATATATACCAAAATCTATATGTGATAATCCAACACATGGACATTTGAAACTGCTGCATGTACTCTGATCTTCAATCGTAACCAAACCTTTTGATACAAGTTTTTTTTATTCTTTTAGCGATCTGAGAAATAAAAGGAGTCATGTTACTTGAGTACCGTGAAAACTGAAAGACATTATGAGAACAGTACAGCTGTGACGAACATGTGATATGTCATAAATAAAAACTCTAAATTTAGCGACATTGCAGTACAGAAAGGGTTTGTTTGTTTTGTTGCTGAACGCCCAACATCAGCACTAGATGGGCCATATTGTAGACTGGTCCCAAGACAAGTATCTGATTTTACATGCTGATACACACGAGACAGGGCTGTGAGACATGGATTCGTGTCTGAACTGATAACATTATACTAACACTCACCCAACCACTGACGGGCGGAATAGGACAAATAAATTTTGAACCTCGGATCATCAGATTTGGAGATTAACCCTCTACCGCTTGAGTCAGTTTTTCCCACAGAAAGGGTTAACAGACCTAATATACAGTGTTTGTTTTCTTCCTTCTGCAGCAATCAGTGAGCCACACAGAAAGGGTTAGCATAATTATCAACTAGTGCTTGTATTCTACATTCTGCACATTCAATGGAGTCACACAGAAAGGGTTAATATATCAACTAGATAGTGTTTGTTTTCTTCCTTCTGCAGCAATCAATGAAGCCACACAGAAAGGGTTAACATATCAACTAGATAGTGTTTGTTTTCTTCCTTCTGCAGCAATCAATGAAGCCACACAGAAAGGGTTAACATATCAACTAGATAGTGTTTATTTTTTTTCCTCTGAAGCAATCAGCGGAGCTACACAGAAAGGGTTAACATATCAACTAGATAGTTTGTTTTCTTCCTTCTGCAGCAATTAGTGGAGCCACCACACAGAAAGGGTTAACATATCAACTAGATAGTGTTTGTTTTCTTCCTTCCGTAGCAATCAGCGGGGCCGTGCAACATGGCAGCCAGTACCAGTTGAACCTGCTGTACGAACACAACCTCCAGAGAACGGCCTTCAACTTCTGCTACGGACCCTTTGGTGGGGTCAAAGGTGAGAACGATGCAAACAGCATACAGTTATCACAATAATGATAATAAGTAAAAAAATGTATGTATAATTTTTATATAGTGAATTACCACCACTTATGGACACCTGCAAAAAAAGAACAAAGATTGAAAATTCTTATTTCTCATAATTTTATATGGAAATCGGCCAGAGGACTGATAATTTTTTGTGTTGTAATCAGACTCATAATTTGAAGTGTGTCTGGTTCGATTTTTTCACTTTGAAGCTGGCACCTCTCAATATAGGCAATACTGTGCTGATGTGCCTCAACAAATTCTGTCTGTCTGTCTGTCTGCCTGTCTCTCTCTCTCTCTGTCTCTCTATCTCTCTCTCTCTCTCTTGCTCCCTCTCTCTCTCTTGCTCTATCTCTGTCTCTCTATAGGCAATACTGTGCTGATGTGCCTCAACAAATTCTGTCTGTCTGTCTGTCTGCCTGTCTCTCTCTCTCTCTGTCTCTCTCTCTCTCTCTCTCTCTCTCTCTCTCTTGCTCTCTCTCTCTCTCTCTCTCTCTCTCTCTCTCTCTCTCTCTCTCTCTCTCTCTCTCTCTCTCTCTCTCTCTCTCTCTCTCTCTCTTTCTCTCTCTCTCTCTCTGTGACAGCCTCTCCATGTAATATTTCCAGGCAAAGACTTTATCTGCGTGCAGTCTATGGACGGAACGCTGTCTGTGTTTGAACAGGAGAGCTTCGCCTTCAGCCGCTTCCTTCCCGGAGCTCTGCTCCCTGGACCCCTGCAGTACATCCCCCGACTTGACATGTTTGTCACCGCCTCTTCATCATGGAAGGTGGAGGCCTACAAGTAAGCATGGTTCTAGAATCAAAACCCACGATCGTCCAAAAATAAATTTGTCCGATTTTGTCCCCTCCTGGTTGGGTCAGTCTCAGTGTAATGTGACTGGCTAAGACAGTAGTCCAAGCACCCTGGCACGAAATTTGTCAGATGTTAACCCTGGGACTCATCCATGATATAATCTTTATAGTGCTGACATTGGATGCTGAGCATCTTGACTTTCAACACGTGATGTAGACCTGTTTTGTCATCTTAGTTGTTAAACATGTGTCGAGCTAGGGTGCACTGTGTCCAACCACATTTAGGTCACTGGCCAGGAATCTCTCAGACAAGACGACGAGACCAGGTGGTACTCAATCGAGTCCGACTTGGACATTCTCATCTTACTCAGGCTTTTCTACTGAGAGGTGAAGAGCCTCCACTGTGTCATACCTGCAACTGTCAATTGTCCATAGTCATATTCTGGTTGATTGTCCGGCTTTCCACCGGGAAAGAAATGAAGACCACAGGGGAAAAACCGGACATGTCACTAATTTGAATATTTTAAGTTATGCCCTTTAGATTATAAAGGGCGCTTAATTTTATCATAACGGTAAAGAGTGGTATGGAAAAACCGGACATGTCACCTAAAATTAGCAGTTTAAAAAATCTATCCTTTAATAGATGACAGCTCTTCATAGTTTAAAATTCAAATAACTAAAAACTTGCCAGATGTGACATGTCCGGTTTTTCCCCTGTGGTCTTCAAATGTGTACCTGGCTTCCAAGCCTCTAGAGAGCATATTTACTTATGTTAGTCCTCAGCGTTTACTTAGGTACCTGAAGGACATTGATGTATATAATAAAATTTAACTGTGATAGTCCAACACATGGATCTTTTAAACTACTGTACATACCCTTCCTTTTTAGTCAAACCTTTTACGCACAATTTTTATGATTTTACTACTCAAATACGTAAGGAAACACTGTTGCTACTAGTATAATGCATTAACTGTCTTCGGACATCATGGGCACAACATAGCCGTTACTGTGCTGACGTGCCGTAAAACAAACTCACTCACTCACATGTCCCAATACTAACATCTAACAATTTAATATGCTGCCACACTGTGACAGTTTCCCGTATAATTATGAGTGGTAGAGCAATTGGGAGGTCCATGGTTCAAAACCCTCAATCGGCCAAAAATCTTTTTGTCAAATTCTGTTCCCTACTGGTTGGGTTGGAGTCAGCATACTGTGATCGACACATCTCTCTATGTGGTAGGAGAATTGTCAGACTTTAAGACTTGGGACCTGTCCACAATGTAACCAATATTGTGCTGACATTGGGTGTTAAGCAACCACCAACTCCTCTTCCTCTTTTTAAACCATTTTAAAAATACATTTTTGTTTTTGTAAGATTATCATTTTCTTTTAATTAGTTTTTATTGTGAAACTAAAGGCGCCATTGAGCGGAGTTTCTTGGAAAACGTCGCTCTATATTATTATAATACCAATGACCAATGAACATTGTTGCTTACTTGTTTAAATCCAGATATCAAGTATTGGCTGTAGCGTCTGATACAGCAGGAAAGCAAGAGGCTCAAGGAATCAAGTCAGGGAAGAAAGTTGCGGTAGGAATAGTTTGCTCTCTGGCTTTTTGAACATACATCTTTGTCTGTCAATTAACCTTAATTGAAAAGTGGTTCACCAAAACTCATTATATATCCTTTTAAACTTTAAAACCTCAAGACATTAACAAGTGATTCCAAAAAGAGAGATTGAATCAAGTCAGGAAAGAAAGTTGCGGTAGGAATGGTTTGCTCCTTTGCTCTTTGGCTTTTTGAAAAATACACCTTTCTCTGTCAATTAACCTGAAAAGTGGTTAAACATCCTTTAAAACTTTAAAACCTCAAGACATTAACAAGAGATTATTAAAAGAGTGAAAATCCATCTTTTTTTGTGTAACTCATTCTAGGGACTGTGTTAACAAGTGTATCTCATCTTTGTATTTATTGAAATTGGTTTATGGTTGCTTTTTGTTTGTTTGGTAAAATGTTAAAGAGCTAACTCATATTTAAGCCTTGGTGAAACAAAAAAAAAATTTGTTAACAGAAGAAAAATAGCTTTCATTTCATAAATGACTAGTTTCCTAAAACCTAAAGATAAATCATAGGTGAAAAAAAAGACAAGCTTTAAATCATGTTTACTAGTTTTCCAAAACCTTAAGATAAATCATACGTATGATTCATAGGTAAAAAAAAAACCCAAAAAAGAAGCTTTAAATCATGATTAGTTTATTTTTATTTCATACTTAACGTAATGAACACAGAACAATTTTTTTTTTATAATCATAAAATAGCAACATATATTTCGTATAGAAAAAATATGTATGGGGGAAAAAAATGGTAAGAGAAATAAGAAAATTATGTATATATAATTATTTCATGATACTATGCCTATATAGAGGAAACTCAAACCTTTTTATGAACAAAAACCTTTCTCTGTTTTCGCACATTCTCTAACCACAGGCGGACTGGGTGTACAATATAGGAGAACAAGCTTTAGACATTCGCTATGTTGAATTTCCATCTCTACCTTCCAGTATTTTGGTTTTGGGTAAGTCTGTGCTACACTCTGTAACTAAAGAAATTTCCCTTAAAAGGAGTGAAATGAGTGTCGGGTTAAAAGAAAAAAAAAGTGAATGTTTCTTCAACTAAAAAAAAAAGAATAAAACTTATTCTTTTGACAACCTTGTATTTATAAGTACTATAAGTGGTTTATCTGCATGTAATAACTTTTTCCTATCTTGAAGCAAATAAGCATGCTTAACATAATGTTTTCAACATTCCTGTTTTAGGCTGCTTTTCTTTATAACTCTATGAATACAGTTTTAAAAGAAATATTTTGTCCTGGGTAAATTGGGACATGATCAACTTTTAACAAGAAGTTTAATAATAATAATCTAATAATAAACAATTTTTTTTCTAGAATTTCTTTTAAAATACAATATCTAACAAGGAATAGAAGAAAAACCCATTTCATGCTGTTATGGCATTCATTGAAAAAACATTGTCATCATTATCATCATCATCATCATCATCATTGTCATCATTATCATCATGTACATACTGTTAGGTTTTCCACCGTGGGCAAACATATTTTTGCCCACTTCTATTTCTTTGGCGATTCCTTCAGCCACCTTGTCTCTCACGGCTTCCTGCAATCTAATAATTCCAATGTTCCAACTGCCTTCATTAGAGCTTTGTAATTATAGGTGACTGTGCTGCACAACCTGTGCAACATTTCTGTCGTCGCCGAATGTTTAGTAACTTAGCTCTTACTTTAATTGAAAAAAAAAATTTTTTTTTTTTGTGTGGACACTATGACTGTATCTTTGTTGAAATATATTCCCTAAACTTTTTCACATCGCATGATTTTAAGCCTGTACCTTGTATGCATACTATTTTGGGGAATTTTCCAAAATCTATAGAAGTTTAAAAACTTTGATTTATATTAATTTGAAATGGAAGGTGTGCAGATTGATACAAAGAGATGCTAACACAAGAGCTACCATTGAGTGCAACATGTGTGAAGTATGAAGAGAAAAGGATAAGAGTTCAATGCTAACCCTTTTCTTTTTTTTTCCCTCTAACAGGCGAACACAACATTTTCTCCCTCTCTGATAACGGCACGCTCAAATTCTGTAAGAGGTTGGAGTATGATCCCTGCTGTATGCTGCCGTATGCATCTCGTAAGTTCTCTTCATTTCGGTTTTCTTTGCCTTTTAGTTTTCACATCATCGGAGACATTTAAACACCCGTAACCCTTATCAAAACGAGCCCTCTTTTGTGTTAGCAATTGGGATCTTGGAGAAGCTTCTAACAAGTAGAGAGTTGGATGGAAAAAAACTTACTTACAATAATAAAGTAAAAAAAATTGAAAGAAACAAGCAGATTTTAATGCCCCCCCCAAAAAAAAAACAAAAACAAAAAAAAACAAAAAAAAACCAAACAAACAAAAACAAAACAAAACCAACAACAAACAAAACAACCCAAAAACAAACAACAAAGCAAACAAACAACAACAAAACAACTGGATAGGGAGTTACTTTGGTTAATTACGTCTTGAGAGAGTCTTATTTAAAAGAAGTCTATAGTGAAGTTTATTATTACAATACCGAATCAAGTTGATTATGTAGATATTTGATGGATATATCCTGTTAGTGTCGTATCTGCAACGAGTTGAGAAAATGAAAGCATCTGATACGTTTTTAGTCAAAACGCTATCTGAATTTAGGCTAACCGCTTTAGTTTAAATAAAGAAATATACTCACTATAACCCCCTGTGTCAATAGAACTCTAAGCTCTTATTGTGAAACGTTTCACTAAATCTTTACAGGGGAAGTACTGGCTCAAGTGGTAGAGCGTTGATCTATTACACGGGGGTTCCTCTGATTAAAACCAACAATCGGTCTAAACTTTATATTTCTGATTTTGTGTCCTACTTCTTGTGTCCAAGTCAGTATAATGTAACCGCCTGAGACAGGAGTCCAAGTTTCCCCACACTTTCTCTGTGTGGCAAGACAAAAAGTTGTCAGATCTTGGTATCAGGATCGGTTTTCTATAAGATTTAACGTCTCTTAGGTTCCTCCTGGGATTCCTTTACGGGGACGGGCCATAAGATTTACATCTGACAATTTTATGTGCTGCCACACACGAGACTGGGCGGGGATACCTTGACTTCTGTCTCAGCCGGTCACATTATACTGACACCGGCCCAACCAGTTACAGGGGACGAATATTGGACAAATAAATCTGCCGATCGTTGGAATAGATCCGCGGGCCTCCTGCTCTGAAGACCAATGCTCTACCACATGAACCAATTCGCGCCCTAGTATCAGTGTCCGTCTACTATATAGCTGATATAGTGCTGATGTTGGATAAAAGCAATCAACTTAACTCACTTAATCTGTATTGTCCGCTCTAACTCTAAGATATATATATATATATACATATATATACATGTACATGTACAACTGTATCATTAGGGCGTTGTCGTGTTGACTTAAAGATGCAATTTACTGTATGCGATCAATAAGGCAACACATATATGGTTGCCCTAATGATTGGCCCTGCCATACGTTTTCCTGGCTATTTTTCGACCTTCTCTCCTCATATATATATATATATATTTGTATATATATACTGTATGCTGTGCGTGTGTCCCCAGTGGGAGAGAACTCTGTGAACCTGATGGTGGCTGCCCACACCCGGTCTCTCATGGTCTACCAGAACACGGCGCTCAAGTGGATGGCCAAGATGGAGTTTGTGCCCGTACAGATCAGGGTTGCCAACTTCAAGTGAGTTTACATCTCGGGGCTGGCTCTCTTCTACTACAGGGGTGCGGTGGCCCTGGGGTAGAACATCGGCTTCCGACGCTAAAGGTCCTGGTTCGAGCCCTGGCGATTTCGCTCCCTAGTGTTTGGGTCGGTGTCAGTTTAATGTGACCAGCTGAGACAGGAGTCATGGCATCCCCGCCCTGTCTTGTGTGTGGCAGCACATAAAATTGTCATTCGTCAGTCTTGGGGCCCATCCACAATATAGCCTATATAGTGCTGATGTTGGACGTACAACTCAAATCAACCCCTATACTATACTATGATTCTAAGCACATGCTAAGGTAAGGACTCTTTCCTGTCCAGATCTATCATTATTTTTAACAATAAGTTCAAACGGATAAGCAGGATGTTTTTCTCGTGCTCTGTAAATTTATGCACATTTATACAATATGACATTTATACAATACATGTATGATATTAACACTTGTAACATGCTCATTTTTTTTTATTATATATGCATACACATTAATATGACCCTTTTATCTATTTTTTATATTCGTATGTTTTTACATTGTGAGTGAAATCCTGTATCTTTATTCATAATCCGAACCCTGATGAAAAACACCTTAATTTTTAGAGAACTTTTCTGAACCTCACTGCAAATTGCCAGAAAAGTCAAAACTACAACTTGTGCCTGATTCCTGATTTCTCCTGGTTGCCTCACGTATGCATGGAACTAACCACCTAACTTGTCGTCTATTTCCCCCAGCGGGCTGAAGGCCGGTGTGGTTGCCCTCAGCGAGTCGGGCCACCTCGAGGTCTGCTACCTGGGCACAGACCCCGCAGTTTTCTCCCCTCCGGTGGTCGAGTCCCGCGACCTCAATTACGCTGCCATGGACGCCGAGATGGCCAGACTCAACAAGCACATCAAGGCCAAGAGTGCGAATAGCGGTGAGTTGGTTTAACGTCCAACATCAGCACTATATAGGCTATATTGTGGACGGGCCCCAAGACTGATGTCCGACAATTTTATGTGCTACCACATCAAGGCTAAGAGTGCGAATAGCGGTGATTTGGTTTAACGTCCAACATTAGCACTATATAGGCTATATTGTGGACGGACTCCAAGACTGACGTCTGACAATTTTATATGCTACCATGTCGAGGCTAAGAGTGCGAACAGCGGTGAGTTGGTTTAACGTCCAATATCAGCACTGTATAGGCTATATTGTGGACGGGCTCCGAAGACTGATGTCTGACAATTTTATGTGCTACCACGTCAAGGCCAAGAGTGCGAATAGCGGAGCGTGCAATCCCAGGCTGGTACACTGGCTAAGAGTTGAGATTTGCCCATAGTTAATCACTCTAAAACGTACTAGCTACATTTTGTATAACTTTTGCAGGAGAAAGGTTTGACATTAGCTTTTTAAATTGAAAAATTCACTAAAATTAAGCTTGAATTGGCTCTAATGTGGTTCTTATTTATTTATTATTCCAATATTATGATTTGTAAAGTTGTTGTTGCGTTGGTTGGTTGGTTTAACGTCCAACATCAGCACTATATAAGCTATATTGTGGACGAGACCCTAAGACTGATGTCTGACAATTTTATGTGCTATCACACACAAGACAGGTCGGAGATGTCATGAATCTTGTCTAAGCCGGTTACATTAAACTGACACTGATCCAACCAGTAGGGAGCGAAATTGGCATAACAGGAACTCACACCTTTTGCGTTGGAAGGCGATGTTCTACCCCTGGGCCACAGCGCCCCCTCCTTACTTATTATTTCAAAGTTCGAAGTCCAATACAAAGATGTGTTGGCACAATGGCAATTTTTTTAGAAAAATTCATCATGAATATGATAGTTTGGTAGTATACCACTGCTGGCAAAAAAAAAAAAGAAAATTCATGGAAAGTGCAAGGTTATTCAACTTAATCAAAGAGCAAACAGTTTTCTACTTATTATCAACATTTAACTGATAGAGGGTATGACACAGTCCAGGCTGCAGATGATGGACTTGCATCTTGGAATGACAAGCTACATGTGTAGATGTAGTCATACAATACTACTTATTATCTACAATAGGACACAGTCCAGGCTGCAGATGACAGACTTACATCTTGGATTGGCAAGCTACATGTGGAGGTGTTGTCATACGATAATATGTATTGACGACATTTAACTGATGGAGGATAGGACACAGTTCAGGCTGCAGATGACAGCCTTACATCTTGGATTGACAAGCTACATGTGGAGGTGTAGTCATACAATACTGTTTATTGACGACATTTAATTGTCATTGTATTTTTTGTGTGTTTTATTGGCGACATTTAATTGTCATCGTATTTTGTGTGTGTTTTATTGGCGCCATTTAATTGTCATTGTATTTCTTCTCTTTGTGCAAACCAGTGATAACACCTACAATGAAAGCCGATGACGACATTGCAATCAACGTACATGTGAGTCCCAACCTGGATGATGTATCGGTAAGGCTTGTTGATATGACTTGTGTCTTAGATAGATACCTCGCTAAGTAACCATACCATTTCACTTTCATTTTTATTGAGGTTTGATTTTTTTTTAAAATGAATATTTGGGATCTTGGACACAGTAAATACATGCAAAGTATCACCTTCATAATTTTTTTGTTGCGAATAGTACATTATTGAAATTTCTGACTCTGCTGTGAAAGTAATGATAACTATGAAATAATTGAACAACAATGGCCCACATTGAACATTTAAAGCATTAATGGTTCATTTCTGTATTTTTTTTTTCTTTTTTTAAATTTCATTTCGTTTTTCTATATGACTCTTTAAATTTTTAAATAATAAATTATACAGCACTTAGTAGGATACATTTTAGAGAAGAGAAATGGTATATAATAATAATAATAA
>RQTK01000579.1:229973-269566 GCA_003991915.1 Elysia chlorotica | reverse complement strand
TAATAATAATAATAATAATAATAATAATAATAATAATAATAATACTAATAATAATAATAATAATGACGATAATAATAATAATAATAATAATAATAATAATAATAATAATAATAATAATAATAATAATAATAATAATGATAAAAATAATAATAATAATAATAATAATAGTAATAAAAATTAAATAAAATAAATACTTGCATTTTAGTTAGGCTCTCCTAATATAAAGTATGCTGAATGTGCTTCATTAAATTTGTTAAACGCCACAAATTTCCCTGTTATCCGACTAAAACTAAGTACAAAGTAAAATTAAATATCACACACTGAAATCTATATGAAAGCAACTGATGGCAACACTTTTCCCTGTCTCATCATTTTCAGCTGGCCACAGGCCTAGAGTTCACTGAGGATGATGGAGTGCCATCGTTGACAGTCAGGGTGAGTTCTAGCATCTTTTATTTTGATGGACGAATTAACGCAGTAGCGAACCCTAGTGGTAGAGTGATGGTCTTCCAATGGGGGTGCGCCTGGTTTGAAACCGGCTATAAATTTGTTTATCTGTGTTTGTTCCGTACTGATTGGGTTGGTGTCAGTATAATGTGACTCTAGCTCTCCACGCACTGTCTCTGTGAGGCAGCAAGTAAAAATTTCAGACGTCACTGTTGGGGGCCCTCCACAATATTGCATATATATTGTTGGCGTTGGACGTTGAGTGACTAACCCAACCCAACAGAGTAAAGCTGTCCCTTCACTTATTATAAGATTTTATTTTAACAGAAAAATCGGAGCGACCCAACATTGCATACAAGGTATATCGTACCTGAAAACACACACTAAAGGAAAAACATATTTTATTTCTTTGGCAGAGGAGAAATTTGAAGTTGACTCTTGTTCATAATAAGAAAGATATCTCTGTATCTCTCTCTCTCTCTCTCTCTCTCTCTCTCTCTCTTTCTCTCTCTCTCTCTCTCTTTTTCTTTCTCCCCTTTCACACTAATAGATCAGTTACAGTATTTATGATAAAATTGTCTCTCAAATGGTCCTAATGAACTCGATGTCTCTGGTTTTCATAGTAAAAAACGAACAGAAATATCATCAATATCAATGATTATAAGTGGAAGACTTACCCAAGCTGCAGAAAAGTCTAGAGAATTTGATTTACTACACACTACCTGCTGAAACCAAACCTATTCAATAAAAGAATAAATATTTTAGACTCATCCTATTGTTGTGATCAATACATATGACAAGCTGGCTGCCATGGACACTAATATTATGTAACATATGGTGATAAAATTGTTGTATATTTGATATACAAATAAGGCATAAAATGATTTATAGTTCATATGTTTTTGCTGTATAGTTAAATGTGAGAAAACTAAAAATATCCAGTTTAAATAATTATAAGCTTAAAAGCTGCTTGTTTAAATGGCAATGAAAACATAAGAACTATTTTTTTAATGCAATTTTTGTGTAATGTTCCAACAGATCCAACTGAAGGCCAGGCTCGTTCTGGAAGATGTGAGGCTGGAGATCCACTGCCCCTGGCCTCTGGCCTGTAACCAGTCCGACTTCATCATCACGCATCTGGGTCGGTGAAACCAGCAGTATTAAGTATCTCATGGTCTCAAAGTAATTTGTTGTTAGTGGTTATGATGATAATGATAACATTAATAGTAGCAGTAATAGTAGTAATGATAATATAATAATAATAATAATAATAATATCAATAGAATAATAAATAATAAAAATGAAAAAAAATTTTAGAGTGCCCTACTCTTAACGAACTGAGGCTCTGAGATCTTAATGTAAAAAATACATATGCATGTTAGTATAAAACAAAATCCTAGAATCAGATATACAAAATGTTACACAGATTAGCCTTTTCAGATCACATGATTTTAGGCCTATTCCTTTTGTGCGCACTATTTTGGGCAAATTTCAAAAATGTGAAAAGGTGAAAGGTTTGATATATTTTTTTGTAATGGAAGGTGAGTATATCAATACAAAAAGGTTCTAGCACAAAAGTTTTTCAACATGCACAACATGTGTGTGGGGTGATGGGAAAAAGTTAATATCTTGTACATAGATATTTAAGTAGTAGATATTGCATTTTGTCCTTTAAACATCTTAAGCAAAATAACTGTAAAAAACAGGATACACCATTCTCCAAAATAATACAGCTTATAAAGAAATGGCTGGGGATACACCATTCTCCAAAATAATACAGCTTATAAAGAAATGGCAAGAGCATGGTAGGTCATTCAGTCAGGACTTGAAACATTTGTGCTGATCTGAGAGTAACAAATTCTATAAAAATGAAGATGAGGAAGGTAGATGGAACTTTTTTATTCAAGGTCCTGAATTTTTTGATGATACATGGGTCTAATTTCTAAAAAAAATTCATATTTGCAACCCCATACGTGCTCCGCTCCCCTCTGCAACATTTGTTGACAAGGCTATAGTCTACATTTCAACTAAAACTTCAACAGATTATTAATAAGTTTTATATACATTTTTATCTTTAAATACTAGACCCTTGTTTTAGAGCTGAGATAAAGTTTGCATTCTTAATAAAACTTCAAGTGGATACATTATTTACGATGTGTTTTTTTGTGGTTGTGTGCAACAGATCCGAATACGCCGTCTGAAACGTTTGTGGCCGTGTTCCAGAGGTTTGCCGGGCTGCCCGCCCACATGTACATCCAGATCTCAGCGACATACACCTCGGCCTCAGGTAGGGCTACCCTGTTAGTTTTAAATCTTCCCCATGGTATCCTGCACTGTTTTTTTGGGTAGCAGGACGTAAAATTGTCAGTTGTTAGTCTTGAAACCCGTCCACAATATCATACCCTATATAGTGTTGGCGTTGGAGTTTAAGCAACCCTGAAACATAAAACTTTTCATTCGGCTATTAGGCTTAGGATATGGTGCCGAGGCATCCTTATTTGTGGAACTTTCAAATACAAAATTTTAGAAGTTGTTGTGAAATAAAAGGTGTGTAGATCAATAATACATAGTTGTGCTGGCACACAGACATATCAATGTACAAAATATGTGCAGGATGAGGCTACCAAAAATAACAGGCAGGGCAACAGAAATCAACAAACATTTGCATTTAGAATCAAAGTGAGGTGTATCATTATGATAGTAGGTACAGTTAGGACAGTTTACATTTTAGGCCTAGTAGGCTCGTTGGTTGGTTGGTTGGTTAGTTGGGTTGGTTTAACGTCCAACAGCAGCACTATATAGGCTATATCGTGGACGGACCCCAAGACTGACGTCTGACAATTTTATGTGCTGCCACACACGAGATAGGGCAGGGATACCATGACTCCTGTCTAACGCAACAGCCAGGATTGGAACTCGGGACCTTTTGTGCCGGAAGCAGATATTGTACCCCTAGACCACCGGGCCGCTAGTAGGCTTGTAGTCGGTTGAAAAACACTCACTTTGTATAATACTAATTTAAAATAAATAGATCATTTTTACCCTTAATTTGCATTATGTTATTATGGGTAGCCTTGGTGCAGGATGGTAGATAAAGTTTAATATATAGGTTATTGTATGCCAATAAGAAAAAAAATCTAAAGGCACGTTTGAACTTTTTTCATGTTGTCCAGGTGGTAGACGGGTGACCGTGTCTAGGGCCAGCCTGCCCACCAAGCTGGTCATCAAACCCGTGTTCCCGGTCAAGACGGCGGTCCACAAACTGACCGTCGACACCAACAGACCGCCGGCCAGCCTCAATGATCTGTTCCCAGGTAAGACTGTGAGGGTCCTAAGTATAACACTGTCATAAGATTTTCAATGAGAAGGCTTACCATAAATTGTAAGATTTAGTGGCGTGGTCAATAAGAAATTAAGATATTGGGTTTGGAAAAGGTTGTCATAGAAAGAAAACTGTAGGAAACTCCCATAAATTGTATTCTTTAAGTGAGTTTAATGTGATCGTCTGAGTCAGGAGTCATGACATCCCCATCCTGTCTCGTGTGTGGCAGGACATAAAATTGTCAGACGTCAGTCTTGGGGCCCATCCATGATATAGCCTATATAGTGCTGATATTGGACGGTAAATCAACTCAACTCAACTCTTGCCTACCAATCAGCTCCTTCCCTGCGTGTATAGTCATTCATTGTCTGACCAAAGACTTTTCCTCCTGTTCCTTAATTCTGATTTTGTTTTGTCCCTCAGACTTGCTGGGTGAGAACGCTGGGGGACAGGGAGCCGCCCTGGGTTTCCAGTATTTTGGAGGAGGTCCAATCGTCACCGTCCTCGCCTCAAAGACATCACGTATGTAAACATGTTCAGCCTGCTCTTTTTCTTCAAGGATATTCAGATAAGTTTTTCTTGTTGAACTGTGCAGTCTTTTTGAGAGGTATAGGTCAGAGAAATAATAGGATTCATATTTTCTACTAGTGTACTGAATTAACTTTCTAAGACATCATTGTCATGATATAGCTGTTACTGTACTGACATTACTAACTTGAAAGAGGATATATCCAGTTCAGATTGCTGCTTATAGTATGCCATCTTTATTTGACTGGCTTAAACATGGAGTTTTAGCCATACGTTACAACTTCTAACTTCTTATTCATAATATACTGGCCTGATAGAACTTTCATCACCCGATCTAACAATTTTTTCAATCAACTGTAATCCTACTCTCCTTGCTTCCTCAGAGCGTTACCGACTACAGTGCGACAGGCTGGAGGCCATATGGCTGCCCATGCGCGAACTCGTTGCGCGCCTCAATGGACACTTCCGGAAAGGCTCGGCCCACAGCGACTTCCGGGTGTCATTTGACGGGGCTCTCCCTCTGCAGGAGTACTTCGAGCTGGTGGACACACACTTTGAGGTGAACATCCGTCAGTCATATGTATGCCAGCCTAGGAAAATCATGGTATTGGCGCAAATCTTGGTTCTGAGATATAGGCCAATAATAAGTAAAAATATTGACCCCGTGTCACTAATAGATCCTTTAAGTGTCCACAACTTTTTCAAAAATTAAGATATTTAAAAAAAATTGAAAAGCTTCTTAATCAGCACGTTCTAAGCTTTCTAAAAATGTAAAAATACCTATGGGTCATAATTCTATCAAAACCATGATTTTCCTAGGCTGGCACATATATTATATTGGTTGAGTGTCTAAAATTTCAGGGGCAAATAAACCTGCACTTAGCTTATGAACCACTAGAGAGAATATTTGCTGATGTTAGTCCTCACCGAAGATTGAGGTTTTGAAAGACATTGTCAGATGTCAGTCTTGGGGACCGTCCACAATATAGTTATGTATGTTATGATATGTTAGGTTACTAAATACTTGCACATACAATTTTGTTCTTATTGTGTTTGTTAGATTAGTATCTATTTCATGATGAAATGGGGGGTGGGGGAGGGGGTGGCGAACTGACTCAAGTAATAGAGCTTTGGTCTCCCAAACGGAAGGTCTCCGGTTTGAAACCAACAATGCGTCAAATTTTTTTTTTATTTCGGTCTTATTTCTTCCCCTACAGTGTGAATAAGAAGGCTTAAAAGTAGTTGTAAGCTACAGTGACGTTGTTTCTACGACCCTAAGAAAAGATTCCATTAACATTTCACAATACTGGAGGGAGCCATTGAAACTGAAACAATCACTGCTAAGCAGGGCCTAATCAACTGATTTCTTTTTTCTTGTTCAAGTTCCACACTGACTCAGACTGAAACAATCACTGCTAATTGGGACCTTCCGCACAGGCTGAGACTGAAACAATCACTGCTACGCAGGGCCTGATCAACTGATTTTTTTTTTCTTGTTCAAGTTCCACACTGACTCAGACTGAAACAATCACTGCTAATTGGGACCTTCCGCACAGGCTCAGACTGAAACAATCACTGCTACGCAGGGCCTGATCAACTGATTTTTTTTTTCTTGTTCAAGTTCCACACTGACTCAGACTGAAAGGAACCTACAGACAGGTGAGCATGTCAACGTTGACATGTCAGTGAAAGCTGAATATCAACACAATTACCGGGTTCTTTTTAACCTGTCCACTAGCTAGTTTAGCATTTCACCATACTGGAGGGAACCGTGAGCACGTCAACGTTGACATGTCAGTGAAAGCTGAATTTCAACACACTAGATGTTGACATTGTATGTTTACAAATTAACATTTCACCATACTGGAGGGAATCGTCAGACAGGTGAGCACGTCAATGTTGACATGTCAGTGAAAGCCGAATATGATCACACCTAACGGGTACTTTTTAACCTGTCCACTAGCTAGTTTAAAAATTAACATTTCACCGTACTGGAGGGAACCTACAGACAGGTGAGCACGTCAATGTTGACATGTCAGTGAAAGCTGAATATGATCACACTAGATGTTGACATTGTATGTTTAAAAATGAATATTTCAGTGAAAGCTGAATATCATCACAGCTACTGGGGACTGTCCAGTAGCTGTTGACATTGTAAGTTTATAAATTAACATTTCACCATACTTGAGGGAACCTACAGACAGGTGAGCACGTCAATGTTTTAGTGAGGTGAGCACGTCAACGTTTTAGTGAAAGCCAAATATCAACACAACTAGCGGGTTCTTTTTAACCTGTCCACTAGCTTGTTTAAAAATGAACATTTCACCATACTGGAGGGAACCTACAGACAGGTGAGCATGTCAATGTCTCAGTGAAAGCTGAATATCAACACACTAGATGTTGACATTGTATGTTTAAAAATTAATATTTCAGTGAAAGCCGAATACGATTAACACAACTACCAAGGACTATCCAGTAGCTGTTGACATTGTAAGTTTATAAATTAACATTTCACCATACTGGATGAAACCTACAGACAGGTGAGCACGTCACCGTTGACAGCTTCATCAATGATCACACCTAACGGGTACTTTTTAACCTGTCCATTAGCTCTTGACATTGTAAGTTAATAAATTAACGTTTCAGTGAAAGCTGAATATCACCACAACTACCAAGGACTATCCACTAGATGTTGACATTGTATGTTTAAAACTTAATATTTCAGTGAAAGCCGAATGTCAACACAACTACTGGATACTTTTAAACCTGTCCACTAGCTAGTTTAAAAATTAACATTTCAGTGAAAGCTGAATATCAACTCAGCTACAGAGTACTTTTTAACCTGTCCACTAGCTAGTTTAAAAATTAACATTTCACCATACTGGAGGGAACTTACAGACAGGTGAGCACGTCAATGTTGACATGTCGGTGAAAGCTGAATGTCAACACACTAGATGTTGACATTGTATGTTTAAAAATTAATGTTTCAGTTAAAGCCTAATATCAACACAACTACCAGGTACTTTTTAACCTGTCCGCTAGCTGTTGACATTGCAAGTTTATAAATTAACATTTCAGTGAAAGCTGAATATCAACACAATTACCTGGTATTTTTAACCTGTCCAGTAGCTGTTGAGGTTGAAAGTTTAAAAACTAACATTTCAGTGAATTTTAAGCTCAAAATAATTGTGATGTAACTAACTCTACCAAGAGATGGTACCTCCCATCATGGTTTTTTGTGTGTGTTTAATTTTGAAAACAGCTACCCCTTTTTTTTACTGCATAGATTATTTACGAAGAGTACAGGGGAAAAACGACAGTAGTCACATAAAATGATTTTTCAAGTTACTGCCATTGCCCGATTACTCCCATGCTAAAGATCGTTACTGTATAACTTATTTTGGATAAAACTATCGTAGTTCTATAATAACTTTAATATAAAGGTCCTTTAAAACAGAATCCTGATACAGAAATATAGACTTTCAAATTTTAAATTTTAATTTCCTACAAAGTGTAGAATCCGTGACTACCGTCGTTTTCCCCTTGTACTCTTCAAATGTGATTGTAGTAAGCTTCATCAATGTGCCTCGTATTAGATTTCGGCATACCCCTGTAAGTTCATTCTTCTCTTTCCTGTCCCCCGTATAATTTAGAAAACTGTTACCACGTTTTTACTGTGTAGATTATAAATATGATTGTAGTAAGCTTCATCAATTTGCCAAGCATTAGATTCCATCCAGCCTCAATGATCTGTTCCCAGGTGAGACGGCCAGGGTCTTAAGTACAACATTGTAGTAAGCTTTGGCCATTTTTTTACAAACTACTCTTTTCCATTCTACATGAAACTTGCATCTATCAATGTGTCAACTTAAGTCTGAATATTTTATGTTTCAAGCCGTAAGATATTAGAATAGGAAAAGAAAACTTGTATTAATGATTGTGTCAACTTAAGTCTGAAAATTTTATGTTTCAAGCTCTAAGATATTCGAATAAGAAAAGAAAACTTGTATCACTCATTGTGTCAACTTAAGTCTGAATATTTTATGTTTCAAGCCCTAAGATATTCGAATAAGAAAAGAAAACTTGTATTAATCATTGTGTCAACTTAGATCTGAATATTTTATGTTTTGAGCCCTAAGATATTCGAATAAGCAAAGAAAACTTGTATCAATCATGGGGTCAACTTAATTCTCAAGCCCTGAGATACTCGAATAAGTAGGGTAACACCGAATTGTAAGCTTTAGTGGCATGGTTAATAAGAAATTAAGATATTGGGTTGGGAGAAGGTTGCCATAGAAAGAAGACTATAGGAAACTTCTATAAATTGTATTCTTCCAATAAGGTGAGCAACTTACTTTATTTTTTAAACACTTTTTTGAGAAAGTTTTGTCCTCTTAATTCAAAGTTTTGATCCAATCCCAAGCAATTCGAATTATAAGGGTTTCCACTGTATTTGAGTTTATAAAATTTTCTATTTATGTGATTTTGTTAGGTATCTGAACTCAGTTTGCCTGGAGAGATAAAGAAAAGCTCTCCCCTAGTTTCATCTCTCTCAGGTTCTTAAGGAGGGTCCTATACACTATAAGACCTACGTACATGATACTTTGGATTTTGTCTATCACAGGAAAGAAGTTTGGGGCATTATGGACCTCTTGATTTGAAATCCCTTTGCTCTACTGATTTGATCTTCTTTGCCGACTGATCAGCTCCCTCCCTCCCTCCATGTATTGTGTGATTTGAGTTGAGTTGGTTTAACGTCCAACATCAGCAATATATTGGCTATATTGTGGACAGGCCCTAAGACTGACGTCTGACAATTTTATGTGCTGACATCCNCATNCTGTCTCGTGTGTGGCAGGACATAAAATTGTCAGACGTCAGTTTTGGGGCCCATCCATGATATAGCCTATATAGTGCTGATATTGGACGGTAAATCAACTCAACTCAACTCTTGCCTACCAATCAGCTCCTTCCCTGCGTGTATAGTCATTCATTGTCTGACCAAAGACTTTGCTTCCTGTTTCTTGAGATTCTGATTTTGTCTTGTCCCTCAGATTTGCTAGGTGAGAACGCTGGGGGACAGGGAGCCGCCTTGGGCTTTCAGTATTTTGGAGGAGGTCCGATCGTCACCGTCCTCGCCTCAAAGACATCACGTATGTATACATACTCAGTTTGCTCTTTTTCTTCAAGGATATTCAGATAAGTTTTTCTTGTTGAACTGTGCAGTCTTTTTGAGAGGTATAGGTCAGAGAAATAATAGGATTCATATTTTCTACTAGTGTACTGAATTAACTTTCTAAGACATCATTGTCATGATATAGCTGTTACTGTAATGACATTACTAACTTGAAAGAGGATATATCCAGTTCAGATTGCTGCTTATAGGATGCCATCTTTATTTGACTGGCTTAAACATGGAGTTTTAGCCATACGTTACAACTTCTAACTTCTTATTCATAATATACTGGCCTGATAGAACTTTCATCACCCGGTCTAACAATTTTTTCAATCAGGTGTAATCCAACTCTCCGTACTTCCTCAGAGCGTTACCGACTACAGTGCGACAGGCTGGAGGCCATATGGCTGCCCATGCGCGAACTCGTTGCGCACCTCAATGGACACTTCTAACTTCTTATTCATAATCTACTGGCCTGATAGAACTTTCATCACCCGATCTAACAATTTTTCAATCAACTGTAATCCTACTCTCCGTGCTTCCTCAGAGCGTTACCGACTACAGTGCGACAGGCTGGAGGCCATATGGCTGCCCATGCGCGAACTCGTTGCGCGCCTCAATGGACACTTCCGGAAAGGCTCGGCTCACAGCGACTTCCGGGTGTCGTTTGATGGGGCTCTTCCCCTGCAGGAGTACTTCGAGCTGGTGGACACACACTTTGAGGTGAACATCCGTCAGTCATATGTATGCCAGCCTAGGAAAATCATGGTATTGGCGCAAATCTTGGTTCTGAGATATAGGCCAATAATAAGTAAAAATATTGACCCCGTGTCACTAATAGATCCTTTAAGTGTCCACAACTTTTTCAAAAATTAAGATATTTAAAAAAAATTGAAAAGCTTCTTAATCAGCACGTTCTAAGCTTTCTAAAAATGTAAAAATACCTATGGGTCATAATTCTATCAAAACCATGATTTTCCTAGGCTGGCACATATATTATATTGGTTGAGTGTCTAAAATTTCAGGGGCAAATAAACCTGCACTTAGCTTTCAAACCACAAGAAAGAATTTTTGCTGGTGTTAGTCCTCACCGAAGATTGAGGTTTTGAAAGACATTGTCAGATGTCAGTCTTGGGGACCGTCCACAATATAGTTATGTATGTTATGTTATTAGATACTAGCACATATAATTTTGTTCTTATTGTGTTTGTTAGATTAGTATCTATTTCATGATGAAATGGGGGGTGGGGGAGGGGGTGGCGAACTGACTCAAGTAATAGAGCTTTGGTCTCCCAAACGGAAGGTCTCCGGTTTGAAACCAACAATGCGTCAAAATTTTTTTTATTTCGGTCTTATTTCTTCCCCTACAGTGTGAATAAGAAGGCTTAAGAGTAGTTGTAAGCTACAGTGACGCTGTGTTCAAGACCCTAGGCTAAGATTCCACGGAGACCAAAGCAATCACTGCTAAGCAGGGCCTGATCAACTGATTTTTTTTTTCTTGTTTAAGTTCCGCACGGGCTCAGACAAGTGTCGAGAGCTGTTAGCGCAGAGAGCCTCCCAGTTCCGCACGATCCAGAAGCGACTGCTCACGAGGTTCAAGGACAAAACACCGGCACCTCTGCAGAACCTGGACACCATACTGGAGGGAACCTACAGACAGGTGAGCCTCCCATCATGGGTTTCACTTTTGAGTTTAATTTAGAAAACCACTACCAATTTTTCACTGCATAGATAAATAAAATTAATGTGATTGTAGTAAGCGTCATCAATCTGCCTAGCATTGGATTCCGGCATACCCTGTAAGTTTATTTTTCTCTTTCCTGTCCCCTGTATAATTTTGTACTGCATAGATATAAATGTGATTGTAATAAGCTTTATTAATCTGCCTAGCACTAGATTCCGGCATATCCTGTAAGTTCATTCTCCTCTTTCCTGTCCCCCTTATAATTTTTTACTGCATAGATGATAAATATTATTGTAGTAAGCTTAATCAATCTGCCAAGCATTAGATTCCGGCATACCCTGTAAGTTCATTCCTCTCTTTCCTGTCCCCTGTATAATTACTCATATTAATGTATTAATCACTCATATTAATGTAATGTAAAATGTTTCTCCAAAATTGTGTATCGATTTTAGTTTTTCTAAAAAATAGTGTCGTTTTAATTTTTTGTGTAACCATGTTTATTTTTATTATAATTATTATGTGTGAAATACATGTAACATGTCCAAATCGATTTTACCTCAAAGGGACGAATAAAGATTATCTTATCTTATCTTATCTTATTACGAAAACCGTTACCACTTTTTTACTGCATAAATTATAAATGTGATTGCAGTACGCTTCAAAAATCTGCCTAGCATTAGATTCCAGCATACCCCTGTAAGTTCATTCTCCTCTTTCCTGTCCCCCATAGAATTTTTCACTGCATAGATGATAAATATTATTGTAGTACGCTTCATCAATCTGCCTTAGCATTAGATTCCGCCATAACCTGTACGTTCATTCCTCTCTTTCCTGCTCTCCCGCGTAGATTCTGGCCCTGGCTGACGCAGTGGACGAGAACTCGACGGCCGAGATGGTGTCCAGCAACAACCTCAGCGCGGGCACGTACCTACTTAACCTCCTGCTCAGGCTGTGGGTGGACATGTCGGACGAAGAGTTCCGCGTGCTGGAGGCGACGCTGTCACCCGTCGTGAATGCCAGCGAAGAGCAGGTACGGACCCAGGCTTCCCAGAATACATAATACAGAATACAGAATACAGAATACAGAAATACAGAATACAAAATACAGAAATACAGAATACAGAAATACAGAATACAGAATACAGAATACAGAATACAGAAAATACAGAATACAGAATACAGAATACAGAATACAGAATACAGAATACAGAATACAGAATACAGAATACAGAATACAAAATACAGAATACAGAATACAGAATACAGAATACAGAATACAGAATACAGAATACAGAATACAGAATACAGAATACAGAATACAAAATACAGAATACAGAGAAATACAGAATACAGAATAGAAAACACAAAATACAGAAATGGGGGCACGGTAGTCCAGGGGTAGAACTATAACATCGGCTCCCGACGCAAAAAGGTCCCGAGTTCGAATCCTGGCTGTTGCGTTCCCTATTGGTTGGGTCGGTGTCAGTATAATGTGACCGGCTGAGACAGGAGTCATGGTATCCCCACCCTGTCTAGTGCGTGGCAGCACATAAAATTGTCAGACGTCCGTCTTGGTGTCCGTCAACAATATAGCCTATATAGTGCTGCTGTTGGACGTTAAAACAGCCCAACCAACCAACCAACCAAAATACAGAATACAGAATACAGAAATCTGTATTCATCCCTCAAGGAGAAATTAAAGTACACTCTCTTCATACAACAAACGAAATTACAATGTTTACAACGATATGACAATATAAAGGTTTAATTTCTACATAAAGATCAATAATATTGTGCATACTATATAAATCATAATATCACAATATCACAGCTGGCGTTTATGAATGTATGTATATAAGAAAAATCGTATCCTGTGTAAACATGATAAATTATACATAAAAATTAATAGAAATTTATTATTAATTATTTTATAATTATAAAAAAAAACAGGCAAAGTCACCGGATTGACCAAAGTAAACATATTTTAGCATAGCAAGGGTTATAGTGATCAATTTATTTCTCCACATTTCTCTTTTCTTTGGCTCTGGCACACACAGACCGAGGCTTCCCGAAATAACTAGCAAAGTCACAGAAGTGACTGAAGTGAACACGTTTTAGCATAGCACAGGTAATAGGGGTCAATTTATTTCTCCACATTTCTCTTTCTTTGGCTCTGGCATTATTGTTGTTGTTGTTGCTGTTGTTGTTGAGTTGGTTTAACATCCAACATCAGCACTATATAGGCTATATTTTGGCTCTGGCACTCTTAACAGTTATTTTTTTTTGTTTTTTCTCTCCATCTCTCACTGTCTCCAGGGCTGGGAAGAGAATGTGGACGCATCCATCACGCACCTCCTGCGAGTTGGTTTAACGTCCAACATCAGCACTATATAGTCTATATTTTGGCTCTGGCATTGTTGTTGTTGTTGTTGTTGTTGTTGTTGTTGTTGTTGTTGTTGTTGTTGTTGTTGAGTTGGTTTAACGTCCAACATCAGCACTATATAGGCTATATTTTGGCTCTGGCATTGTTGTTGTTGTTGTTGTTGTTGAGTTGGTTTAACGTCCAACATCAGCACTATATAGGCTATATTTTGGCTCTGGCATTGTTTTTTTGTTGTTGTTGTTGTTGTTGAGTTGGTTTACCGTCCAACATCAGCACTATATAGGCTATATTTTGGCTCTGGCATTGTTGTTGTTGTTGTTGTTGTTGAGTTGGTTTAACGTCCAACATCAGCACTATATAGGCTATATTTTGGCTCTGGCATTGTTGTTGTTGTTGTTGTTGTTGTTGAGTTGGTTTAACGTCCAACATCAGCACTATATAGGCTATATTTTGGCTCTGGCATTGTTGTTGTTGTTGTTGTTGTTGTTGAGTTGGTTGTTGTTGTTGTTGTTGTTGTTGTTGTTGAGTTGGTTTAACGTCCAACATCAGCACTATATAGACTATATTTTGGCTCTGGCATTGTTGTTGTTGTTGTTGTTGTTGTTGGGTTGGTTTAACGTCCAACATCAGCACTATATAGGCTATATTTTCTCTCTGGTACTCTTAACAGTTGTTGTTTTTTTCTCTCCATCTCTCACTGCCTCCAGGGCTGGGAAGAGAATGTGGACGCATCCATCACTCACCTCCTGCGAGTTGGTTTACCGTCCAACATCAGCACTATATAGTCTATATTTTGGCTCTGGCATTGTTGTTGTTGTTGTTGTTGTTGTTGTTGTTGTTGTTGTTGTTGTTGTTGTTGTTGTTGAGTTGGTTTAACGTCCAACATCAGCACTATATAGGCTATATTTTGGCTCTGGCATTGTTTTTGTTGTTGTTGTTGTTGTTGTTGAGTTGGTTTAACGTCCAACATCAGCACTATATAGGCTATATTTTAACTCTGGAACTCTTAACAGTTGTTATTTTTTTCTCTCCATCTCTCACTGCCTCCAGGGCTGGGAAGAGAATGTGGACGCATCCATCACTCACCTCCTGCGAGTTGGTTTACCGTCCAACATCAGCACTATATAGACTATATTTTGGCTCTGGCATTGTTGTTGTTGTTGTTGTTGTTGTTGAAGTTGAATTAATAACGTCCAACATCAGCACTATATAGGCTATATTTTGGCTCTGGCATTGTTGTTGTTGTTGAGTTGGTTTAACGTCCAACATCAGCACTATATAGGCTATATTTTGGCTCTGGCACACTTAACAGTTGTTTTTTTTCTTTTGTCCATCCCTCACTGTCTCCAGGGCTGGGAAGAGAGTGTGGACGCATCCATCACTCACCTCCTGCGTACCGTGATGGCGCGCTCGGCCAAGGACCAGTCTGTGAACCCGAGCCCCCTGACCACTCCGCCAGACACCGCCAAGGTCAAGAAGCACATCGCTCTGTTCTGTGACCGCGTGGGTAAGGGGGCCAGGCTGGTGGATGGTCTCAAAGGTAGGTCAAGTGTTTTCTCATTACGTCGCGCACACGTGTTGTGCTCACTGTTCTGCTCTTGTGCTAGTACCTTTTTTTTTAAATTGATCTGCACGCTTTTTAATTTTGAAATATATAAAAAAAAAAAAACAAAGCTTTTATTCTTATACATTTAAAAAAAATTCCCCAAAGTAGGCCTGAAATTATGAGGCGTAAAAATATTAAATCAGACTTTTTTTTATTATCACTTTGGGCTTCTGATGGTGAAAAACAGATAGCCCTCTTCTGTGACTATGTTGGCAAAGGTGCCGACTTTTCTTTAACTTTGGGTTTTGATATTGATCGGAGATATATTCATGGTGAAGTACTTTGATAATGGTATAATTGAGGCCTCTGCAAAAATGCAAGTCAAGGTGAAAATGAGATTGATCTCATTTGGGTTGGGCTTTCATTCTTTTACTACGATGCTCAAGTATTTCAGCATTTCATAGGTTCAGATAGAAAAATTAGCAAACTTATGCATCGCCTTTATTTTTAGCAATAGTGTCTACTACAAGCACCAAAATTAGATCAAATAGTTGAAATTATTTCAAAAGATCTTCAGCATTGTTGGGAAGGTATATTCTCCATTCCATGTACTGCAGTTTTTATAAGCACTATTCATTATTACATTTATTATGATCAATTCCTGTATATAGTCCATTCTCAATACTATTCATTTTGTATCAAAAACACCTTTTTATAAAAAATTTGAAAAATCCCAGAAAGACTGCCACCAGAAATCAGGTGGGTCTCTGGTTGGTTTTGGGGCAAACATCACACCAAATCTCTTACCTTTTTTCTAAATTCTCAGACAAGCAGGAGAAAGTGATCAAGATGTTAATTGTTTTGCCTTTTTTCTAAATTCTCAGACAAGCAGGAGAAAGTGATTAAGATGTTAATTGTTTTGCCTTTTTTCTAAATTCTCAGACAAGCAGGAGAAAGTGATCAAGATGTTAATTGTTTTGCCTTTTTTTTTCTCAATTCTCAGACAAGCAGGAGAAAGTGATCAAGATGTTTATTGTTTTGCCTTTTTTTTTCTCAATTCTCAGACAAGCAGGAGAAAGTGATCAAGATGTTTATTGTTTTGCCTTTTTTTTTCTCAATTCTCAGACAAGCAGGAGAAAGTGATCAAGATGCCGGCCACAAAGACCATCATGGAGACGAACGAGAACGAGCTTCCCGAGGATGCAGCCCCGATCGACCAGGTCCTTCACTCGCGGAGCCGCAAGGGAGGGTCGGGCTTGGGGAGGAAGGTCAGGAAGGAAGGTGGCGGCGGAATCCTGCAGCCCCTGGGCCTGCCTCAGATGGACAAACCTGATGCAGGTCAGTGAGAATGTGGTTCCATGAGATTAAGAGGTGTTGCCGCAAAATAGAAGAGTAAATTTGATGAGGTGATGATGAGGGGGTGGTAGGCCTAAAGTAGAACATCAGCTTTCGAGGCTCTGGCAACTTGTCCCTTACAGGTTGGGTCGGTGTCAGTTTTGTGTGTCTGGCTAAGATGGTATCATGGTATCCCTGCACTATCTCAGTTCTTTTTTACTATTACTTTCACTACTTCTTGTTCTCTCAGCTCCTAATGTCAGAAGTGAGATTAAAAATCTTGGTCTTTTTATGGATATGTGTTTTATAGTTTTTTTGTTTTTTGGGGAGACCGTATATATAGGTAAACCTTTTTTTTTTAAAGTCATGTGCATAAAAAACAAGAAGCGAACAAAACTAAGAGTAATACATTTTTATTCCTATGAAATTCCTCCAGGTATCCCCGACTTGCTGGACATTGGGGGGTCCCTGGGTGGCCTCAGGGCCAACCTCCCGCCCCCCGAGGATGACGAGTCGAAGCGTCGGATACAGAGCCTGGTCCCAGACCTGGATGACATGGATGGCATGGACGGCACGGATGGCATGTATGGCGACGGAGAGTATCCGCAGTCGAACATAGAGAGAGGCGGAGGGGAGGGCAGGCGTTACCTCAAGGGCACAGCGGATAATCTCCACCACAGTAAGAGGGGAGTGAATAACGGACGGCTGTACGGAGATGAGGAGGATGAGGAAGATTCGGGCGGGCTATCCGCGCTTCCGGATGGGAGTGGATATGGACCTGTGATGGACGGTGATGGGGACGATGGGGGGTATGGTCGAGAGAAGAATGAGATTGTGTATGCCTTGTGAGAGCATAGATATCTGTGGATAAATAATCTCTTTGAACAATGGGATGATGAAAATATATATATATTGTTACGACGGGATGTCGAGAGAATAGTGAGGTCGTATATGCCTTGTGAGAGTATAGATATATGTGGATAAATAATCCCTTTGAAAAATGTGATGATGAAGATATCATTTGGACGATGGGATGCCGAGAGTAGAATGAGATTGTATATCCCTTGTGAGAGCATAGATATAATAATGTGGATAAATAATCCTTTTGAAATATATGATGATGAAGATATATATATAGGACGATGGGATACCGAGAGAAGACTGCGATTGTATATGCGTTGTGAGTGCAAAGATATCCGTGGATAAAGAGTCCCATCAAAAAATGTGGTGACAATGATATACATGGGGATGATGGGAAAAGGTTTGGCCTAGACAAAAATGATATCGTATATGCCTTGTGGGAGCATAGATATCTGTGGATAAACAATCTCTTTGAACAATGTGATAATGGAGATATATTTATAGGACGATGGGATGCGGAGAGGAGAATGAGATTGTATATGCCTCGTGAGAGCATAGATATCTGTGGATAAATAATCCCTTTGAACCATGTGATGATGATGATATATATTGGTACGATGGAATGCCGAGTGAAAAATGAGATTATATATGCCTTGTGAAAGCATAGATATCCATGGATAAACAATCCCTTTGAAAATGTGATGATGGGGATATATATTGGGGCGATGGGATGCCGAGAGAAGAATGAGATTGTATATGCCTTGTGATTGAATAGATATCCATGGATGAAGAGTCCCATCAAAAAAGTGGTGGCGATGATATGTATAGGGATGATGGGGAGAGGTTTGATTGAGAGAAAAATGAGATCGTATATGCCTTGTGAGAGCATAGATATCTATGGATAAACAATCTCTTTGAACAATGTTATGATGAAGATATATATTGGGGCGATGGGATGCCGAGAGAAGAATGATGTCATATATGCCTTGTGAGTGCATAGATATCTGTGGATAAATAATCCCTTTGAAAAATGTGATGATGAAGATGCATATATATATATATATATATATATATATATATAGGACAATGGGATGCCAAGAGAAGAATGAGATTGTATATGCCTTGTGATTGCATAGATATCCATCAAAAAATGTGGTGACAATGATAGACATGGGGATGATGGGGGGAGAGTTTTGGCTGAGAGAAAAATGAGATCGTATAAAATTATGCCTTGTCAAGGAATAGATATCAGTAGAGGAACAGTCTGATGGAGACCTGTCATGTGAAAGATATATATTCCTGCCAACTGCTCTCCAGTTCAGTAAATTTAATAAAAGTTTCTGGAGGAGTAGGTTGGTTATGTGGAGATATCTGGATTTGTTCATGTTTGTTTTCTTTTAAAAAATTGGTTGATGTGTATTTTCGATGTTATTTTATTTTGCTGTTGTAAAAAAATGCTCACTTAAGATATGAACTTATTCTGATGATGATTGTTGTTATTATTATTATTATTATTATTATTATTATTATTATTATTATTATTATTATTATTATTATTATTATTATTATTATTATTATTATTATTTTTATTATTACTATTATTCAAGTTTTTGTGTGTACATTTTGTATGGTTGTTCCCAAATGAAAAAGTCAATATTGAATCCTGTGTAGAAAACTGTACTTTTTTATGTTGCAATAAATCAAACAAGAAAAAAAGATAAATCTATATTATAAATAGAAATCCTTTAATGCCTTACCCAAAAGAAAGTCTATGAAATTTTGTCAGAGTAATACTTTGAAAATGACAGTCATACAAATATGTTGTGATCAGAAAAAAAGTAAAGCAAATAAAATAATTGTATGTATTTCAGTAAAATGCAAACTATGAACGTCAGGTGATACTAATGTGTAACATCATCACTTTTAATATAAATTTTCATCTATGCCTCCTTGTAAAGTTTTGAAGTTAAGAAAGATAGCTCACACAATGATATTTACTTTCCGCAATAATGCCCAAACATGTCTTACTCTTTCTATAGACCTCAGCCCTCCTGATTGTGTTGGTTTCATGCTTTATTGTTATGGCAATGCACTTCCTATTTATTTGTACCAGTACCTCATGTAATAGCTAAATGGATTCTATTTAATCGCAGCTCTAGTCTCAAAATCATTCGTTTTGTAGTTATGATGCTAACTATGTTGACTGGGGAGCGCGGTGGCCCTGGGATAGAACATCGGCTTCCGACGCAAAAGTTCCGGGTTCGAGCCCTGGCGATTGCATTCCCTACTGGTTGGGTCGGTTTCAGTTTAATGTGACCGACTGAGACAAGAGTCATGGTATCCCTGCCCTGTCTTGTGTGTGGCAGCACATAGAATTATAAGACTGTAGTCTTGGGGTCCGTCCACAACATAGTCTATAATGTGCTGATGTTGGTCGTTAAATCAACTCAACTATTCTTTAGGTATGGTTAGTTGAACTGTAACTTGGTGGATAAAACACAATGACATATTTGTTTCTTTTCAAAAGCATTTAAGGCAGTATGTGTAGAAATTCACAAGCTGCTTCTCATTTAGACTTATTTACAAAAAAGACAATAATTATATCAAGAGAAATTACTAAAATGGGAACAAAATTTGAAGTGGAAGGATGAAACAAAGAAACTGTTTTCCAGTACTATTTCCTGCACTAATGTCTGTAGTGTAGTTCAGCTAGATTTATTTTTTTGACATTTATTTAAAAAAATTTTGAGTCGTAAATACAAAAAAGGTATTGAACACCTATCCTTGTAACATTATAAAATGTAAGTGCACTTAGATTTACTGTGACACCTAAAGACACACGTATATAGTAAATTTACACAATAGTATGTAAGAAATGTTATGTATAATGTTTTATTATATATGTGTGCTAAACTTTAAGCAGTTATATCTGGGGGCTACTAATTGAGATGTTTTGGTGAAATAAAAAAGTGAGATTTAAGATTTTTCTCAGAGATGAATGGGGGGCTACCAACAGCCAAGAACTTCTTGGTAAGAGCTTTCATAAGGTTATCCTACAGCCCCAACAGTGTTTACTTTTTGCAATTGTTCTCTCTGTGAATGGTTCGTCGGTACAAAGTTTATTAATAACACCAGTGTATGTGTGTCTGACCACGATTGCTTACACTATTTCCAGTGTCTTTCCCTTTCAAAGATTGATGTATTTTATTAAGTTTAATCCTTATCCATAAAATTTGATATACGATAAAAAATGATATTTTTCATCTAATGTCTTGTTTGTGGTAAGTAGGCCTACTACTCTAACTCTGCACTGCCTTTTTTTTCCTTCTGTAATGTATCCTCCTCCTTTCTTCTTCCTCAATATTTTTCTTTATGTTAACTTGTACTTATGTAGTACAATAGACAAATGTTATCTTATATAAATATTTTTTTGCGAAGATGATCTCTGAAACTAATTGTGAATTTATATTTTAAGAAAAAATTTTGAGAAAGGAAGGAAACTTTGTGTTGGAATCTCACTCATGACTTTTTGCGCTTTGGTCTCCAGATTGGGAGGTCCGTGGTTCGAATCCCACAAATGGCAGATTTATTTGTCCGATTTTGTCCCATGTAACTGGTTGAGTCGGTTTCAGTATAATGTGACCCGCATGGTATCCCTGCCCTGTCTCTTGTGTGGCAGCACATAAAATTGTCAGACGTTAGTCTTGAGTCCCGTCCACAACATAGTCTATATAGTGCTGAAATCGGAACTCAACTCAACTTATGACTTTTTTTGGCTTGAAACTGTCAATGCGTGAGACAAGGGACGTCTTTTTATTCTTGCAATTAAGTCGTTAAGCAATAATTCCCATATGCGGTTTGAAAGGAACTCATTAATATTTTACCCAACTGTTTTTTAACAGGCACAGTAGTTTCAAACTAATTTGTGATTACTATGGCACTTATTATGGCATTATTGACAACATGTGATAAAGTATTCATGAAAATATTTACGTATATTTTTATATGTATTTCAACACATTCCATTGTTTCTATGCTGTACTGCATGCAAATCCTCATTCCTTGTTGATGTGTTGACAAAACTTGTACTACAATTCTATCGACACATTATCTTGTTTGTGAGACATTCCAGTTTCTAGCAGTTCAATCTGAAGAATTTTTTTATTTCTTTATGAGAGGTCCATGAAAAAAAAAAAAGCACATAAAAAAGAAAATGTTTTCCTTTTTTTTTGAGTGAAATCATTTAAATGTTTTCAATTTTTTAATTTTTTTTTTTTCACACTTGTTGCGCTAGTCCTAGTGGTAGTTTTTAGTGCGATGCCGTAATAATAATAATTTTAAAAAGAACAGAAATAAGATAAATGAATGTTTTCCCATTAATTTTTTCTCTGTGTTTCAACATTAGACAAGTTTTGTCATAAGATAAAATAATATAATAATTGAATGAATTTCCATTTTCCTCTGTGTTTCTTTCAAAATTTGACAAGTTTTGTCACAATTTTCTCTGTCTATAGTTTTTTTTTTAATATTTATTTTTTAACCATGTTTATTTTCCGTCCAAAGTCTCAGAGAGTACTTTTATTTATTTTTTTTAATGTTTTTAAGCTGCTTGTTATCATAAATATTTTTTTTCACCGTGATACATTTGTGTAATTTTTCTGCCACGATGACACAAGCAAGGTTTATTTTGTTGTTGTAAGGTTAAAATTGTGTGGATACATTTCTGTTCATTTTTCTCCTATTTTACTAGAAAATTTAAGGATCTATTCCCCAATCTGAAAGGGTACGACTTAATTATTTATACATAGGAGCTTCTCCTGCCAAAATCTTTCCCTTGTTTTATTTTAACTTTCAGTCATCATTAGGTTAAGGCAAATAGCATTGTTTTTCGTCAAATTTAAATAAACATGACATAATTAATGCCAATCCCATGAAACAGTTCATTTTTATTGCAATTTTTGTGACGTGTTAACAGGTTTCTTTTTTTTTATCAAGAGGAGATAATTACAATTTGGAGCACCAAAATGTATAAATGAAATTTCTTTTTACCAAAATACCGGCAAATATTATAAATGAAAGAAAGAATTAATTATTTTGCTTTAGTGACTGTCAGTTGTGTGAGTGTGCGTGTGTTGTGGACTGACTGAGAGTGTTAAATCCATGTTGAGAAGCTCAAACACTAACACTAAAGTATGCTTGTTTGTTTCTTTTTGTTTGTAGCCTAATATCAAACGACAGCATTTTATAGGCAATAATATGGAGAGGCGCAATGACTGATGTCACACAATTTTACGTTCTGCCACACACGAGACAAGACGGGGAGACCTGGACTCCTGTCTCAGCCTGTCACATTAAAATGACACCAACAAAATTGGTCAAATAGATTTTGTTATCAGTAGTGAAATTCGAACCGCTCCACTCTCTGTATGGCAGCTTGTAAGTTTGTTAGATGAAAGTCTTTGGGCCCGTCCTTTATAAAGCCTATTAGCACTGACATTGAAGGCTAAGCAACAACAACAACAATTTCTTTCTCACTCTCTCTCTCTATCTCTCTGCTCAACTGCCAACCATAATGCAGAGAGAACATGCGAGAAAATGCTGCTGATTTACAGATTTCTTGAAAGTACGGTCCTTATGAATTTAGGTTTTATTTTAGATCAAAATCCTTTTTTTTTGGTCATTAAAAAGAGCTTCCTTTAGGAAAAGCGCTTTATGAACGGTATTATTATTATTATTATTATTATTATTATTATTATTATTATTATTATTATTATAAAAACAAAAAGCAGCAAAGAGAATTAAAAAAACTTCACACAACAAAGTCTCAATACAAACATTTTTTTTTTATTTCTTGACTGGGCCCAGTCCGTTACCATGGAATCCACACCACTCTCACTGCCAGGATTACAAAATATCACAGGGCACGCTTTGAAGCAGATTCATATTTACGTAATGATACTGGAATTTTACTTTATTTATCATTATGAGCTCTGACACAGTATCAGTAATATGACAACACATTTATTATTATACATAGGAATGAATGTCTTCTCTTAGATAAAGTCTTTTTTGTAAAAATAAACTCATGATTATAGGCCTAATTGGTGGAATAAACTATGCACAAACTGTATCAAGAACGTTGTCTATGGGACTGGGGCATGCTACACCCTCCTTTGGGCTAGGTCACAGAAATTAGCAAGGATTTGCATGGTAAGGATGGTAGGGTATATTTCTTTCTGTTGACATGAGTAGCCTAAAGATGAATGTTATGAAAGAATTATGGATAAATTAATGAGTATTTAATTATTTAAATAAAAAAAAACAATACAAACTAAATGGTTAAGTAAGTTAAATTTAAATGTACAAAATAGTAACATGATCTTGCCAAACACACTGATTCGGAAAATACCTATCTTGTAAAGTATAAGATTAAGAATGTTTGTTTACATAGATGGCTGTGTCTGAACTTCGCCTCCGACTTTTTTGTCAGTACAATTATGATACTGTACACAGATTTAAAATAATAAAGCAATTAAACAACATAGTGCTGTATCCGTATAATTGAAATCATCCGTAAATGACATTGACAGGGCTAAACTGTTGCGGGTAGGATTTTTTATTGAGAACATCAGAGTATTCAAACTAGCGACAGTTTTGCTTTCTCACACCAAAGATTATGTTTACAGAAAATTAAAATCTTAAACCATAGGCTATTATCTATAACCACTAAAGTGCGGTCCTGTGATTACCTCATTAGAATCACTACATCGCACATTAGTATATTTACGTTCAAGTCCCATTGGATCTTAGGCTATAGTTGTGATATTAATGTTGACATTCTCTTTATCGTAAGCGATACGATGAAAGGACAGTATAGGTTTATTTTTCTAAATATAAAGCCGTTTTTAACAAGTTGTATTACAATTATGTTAGTTTCCCAGATCGTCATGGAACCGAATAGGCTGCGACTTGAACGAGTTACTTAAAATCTAAGCCTGCCCCAAAACCATGGCCAGCAGGAAGGTGAAGGTCAGCAGGCCGATGAAAATGGTGTAGAACCGGAGACACACGGCGTCCATGACGTCAGCGACAATCTGCCACGTGATCTTTAGCTCCTCCTCCTCCCCATCGTCCTTGAAGTCGGCCGGGGTCATCCTGCAGACGGGAGTTTTGATTGGCTTGTCCGAGTGGTAGCTAGGGGGCCGTTCAGCAGAGTCCTGTGCATGGATGGAGTGAAGCTTTCGTTTTCATTGTTACAATTATGGTTTTTACGTCAATTATGACTTTTTACGTCAGCGTAATAGGTTTCATACAGAGAACAGTATAAGGAGGGGTTTTTACGTCAGCATAATAGGTTCTCTACAGGACACAGTACAAGGATGGAGATGGAAAGGCAGGTAGAAAAAGAGATGGGAAGACAACATTTATAACATTTTACAGAATGGACAGGTTTAAAGCCCGGTGAAACCTTTTAAAAGGCTGAAAAATAGAGAAGGGTGGAGAAAAACGGTTTCACGATCATCATTAGTGCTCCAACGATCATTCAGAGTAAGTGACAGGTTAGTTAGTAAGTATAATGGGTGCCCGAAACCAAGAACTTGGTGAAACAGACAGTCTTTGGCAGGCCGGTATTACAGCTTGATTAGTTTACAAAGACCTGGAGCTGAGCTTAATATTATGTCATTTAACTATGTTAGGGTGGATACATAATAAAACTGTATTTATCACATTATGCAAAGATATAAAAATGCCAACAAAACCACAAAAACAACAATTATTTTGTAAGGCAATCAGGGACAAGTCGCTAATAGTTTTGAGCTAGGGCCCCCTAAACATTAAAAAAAAACATAATTATTTAATCTTTTTTGTTTTCAATTGCAGTATAATATCTCTAGCTCTAGAAATGATAAAGATATAATTTTCTAACTCTTAAAAAATTTTGATGCCTTTTAAACACACTATGAATAATTTCACAGGTCCAACTTTCGACGTATGCCTGATTCACCCTAGTTACCTCACATTCTTGATATAAGCTCATTGCATTTTGACGCAGAGAACACACACTTCGTAACGATCCGGTTTTATAAAGGAACTTCTGTGGCATTTATGGTCCGTGCGCACCTTTTACAATCGCAAACGTGCATTATGCGAAAATAGCCTTGTGTTTAGCCTTACAAAAATCGTGGAAAGAATCACAATACCAATTAGGCAAGATGTAAACTTTTCCTTTAATCAATTAAACGACCCCAAAATACTATAGATCTTATAACGTGCGCGATTTATTATTATGGTTTAACAAAATAAGTATATGCAACTGTCGTAAAACCACTGTTATATAACATTATAAAGGTGGTTGTGGGAGGAAGGTGGTTAAAAAACGACGTGGGACTAAATTTAAACTCAGGCATCTATAATTATTAATTTTAATTTTTGCACAACTCACTGTGTCAAACTCAGGGTGGACTTTCCCGTTTCCTTTGACAAGTCGCACGTCCCGCACCAAGACCATGGCAAGTCTGTGAAGCAAATAGAAAGACCAAGGGTTGTTAGTGCATGTGCAACCTTGCGGTAGGTAAAGTGCAGCTCTCAAAATACAAATCGATAGAAAAATATATTTTGTATCGTTTTGTATTCTTAGAGCTGCACTATTCCTATTTTTTTTAATTTTTTTTTGTTTTGTTTTGGGTGCTTTTCATTATATGGTGATTGCTGTAGTTTATATGTAAAATGATAACTTTCTCCTTAGTGAAACGTTGCTTGGTTGTACAGAAATCGAACATGCAATTTCTGAAAATCTCCTTAATGAGCTCAACACAATGAACACCCGGTCCGACCCGGCCCGTGAACTTTCCGGGCCTTCTCATCTCGCAGCCGGAAGGTCTAACACATAAAGCCTCAAGACTGACGCCTGACAATTTTAGTAGTAGTAGTAGTAGTAGTAGTAGTAGTAGTAGTAGTAGTAGTAGTAGTAGTAGTAGTAGTAGTAGTAGTAGTAGTAGTAGTAGTAGCAGCAGCAGCAGCAGCAGCAGCAGCAGCAGCAGCAGCAGCAGCAGCAGCAGCAGCAGCAGCAGTAGTAGTAGTAGTAGTAGTAGTAGTAGTAGTAGTAGTAGTAGTAGTAGTAGTAGTAGTAGTAGTAGTAGTAGTAGTAGTAGTAGTAGTAGTAGTAGTAGTAGTAGTAGTAGTAGTAGTAGTAGTAGTAGTAGTAGTAGTACTTAGACAATCATCCAATATACACATAACCTGCCACAAATTTAAACCAAAAAAATATTTCTCCAACTCACTTGGTCATCTTGAGAATCCTGCCCCCAATAGGGTAGACGGCATCATCTCTGAAGTGAATGTGGAGGTTCAGCTGGGACAGGAACACTGTAAGAGAGCTGAATCCAAGCGATAGACAGATGTACACCTCTGGAAGAAAACAAAAGTCAACAAAACAAAAGTATAAACTTTTTGGGGATTTTGACTTACATTTTAAACGAAGTGTACTGTGGTATACATAAACAGACTTGTCGGAGACGCACCGATGCAGAGATAAAACTAAAAGTCGCTGGTACGACATGTGCCAGGTTGAGGAGGATTAGCCAGAACTGAGTACGGTGGGGGGGAAGTTATGGCGACGTTATGTTCCAGAGGGAATCAAGAGGGTAAAACATAACAACTAAATACTGTGTTATTTAATATATTAAGTAGGGTAAAAAAATCGCCATATAAGATCCCTCAGGGGAACCTAGAGGCGTTAGGTCTAGATGCGGAGAGATAGAGATAGAGATAGAGAGCGAGAGAGAGACATGCAGTCAGAGAAAGAGACAGCCAGACAGGCAGAAAGACAGACAGACAGACAGAGAACTATAAAAACAAAAGTGATCTTACTTAACTACCGCCACTAACTGGTTATAATTATTTGGTTAATAATAATAACCATCTAAGTTTACAGGTGATACAACTTCTGCCACTATCAACCATGAATCGTCTTCAGATCTAAAAATAAGAACCCTACTTTGCGTTTTAATGTACCTCAACGTTGTCCTATTAACCCGTATGTCCCCAAAAAGTCGTTTACATCGACGGGAGCCAGAGCTTGGTGGGTATAACCCATAGATCTATAAATAGCACGCTATTTATATCTATGGTAAAACCCCATCTACCATCACAGCAATCTTAAAACAAATAACATTTATTGAACTCACCCAGAAGAGAAGTGTACTTGGCCGAAGTGGGCATGTCGGCAGCTAGTAGAGTGAGCAGCACAACAAACGCCAGCAGGCAGGTGAGCGAGTAGCCCATCTTCTCTCCACTGTCTGCCGGCAGCAGGAACACGAAGCAGCAGAGGAAGCTGTTGATCAGGATGGGGATGATGATGTTGATCCAGTGGAAGGTGGAGCGGCGCTTGGCAGTCACGCTGAATGTAACCTGGGAACGGGAATTTGAAAGAAAATAAGTAGGTTATTCAAGTCTACGGCACGTGAATTAGAAAAAAAGAAAAGATTGTGTAAGTTTTGTAGTAGGATAAAGAAATACATGATGGCAGTGATTAATTACTGGAGGAGAAGAGGGAGAAGGAGGAGAAGAAGAAGGAGTTCGAGAAGGAGGGGGGGGGCATCAGAAGGAAAGGAAGAGGACGGGAAGAAGGAGGCAGAGAAGAGGAGAAGAAGGAGGAGGAGAAGAAGGACATAAGGGAGGAGAGGGAGGTGGGTGCCAAGGACAAAATGAAAGTAGGAAAGTGGAGTAGGAGGAGGAGGAGGAGGAGCAGGAGAAGGATCAGGATGGGGATGGTGATGTTGATCCAGTGGAAGGTGGACCGGCGCTTGGCAGTCACGCTGAATGTAACCTAGCAACGAGAATTCGAAAGGGGAAAATGGTTGTGTAAGTTTTGTGATAGGATAATTACTGGAGGAGAAGGGGGAGAAGTGATGCGAGAAGGAAGACGAAAAGGATGGGGGCGTGAGAAGGAATGGAAGAGGGGGGAAAAGGAGGAGCAAGGGGTGAAGGAGGAGGAGGTGGAGGAGGAGGAGGAGGAGGAGGTGGTGGTGGAAGGCTGTAGACGCTTGGCCATCATGCTGAACGTAACCTAGCAACGTGGATTAAATAAAAAGAAAAGGTTATGTAATTTTGTGATAAGATAGAAAGTTACATGATAGCAAAGAGAAAAGAGGGGGGGGGGAGAAAAAACAGGAAAGAAGAAGTAGTACGATAAGGGAGACCAAAATGAGGGGGGGGGGGGCATGAGAAGGAGGCGAAGATGGGGATGGAATAAGGAGGAGCAGAGAATGAGAAGGAGGCGAAGGACGTTAGGGAGGAGAAAAAGGAAGGCGCGAAGGAAAAATAGTAGGATAAAAGGGGCGGAGGAGGAGGAGGAGGAAGAACAAAGGGGGGGGGGAGAAGAAGGAGGATGAGAAGGACAAAATAGGAGGAGAAAGAAAGGGAGAAAAAGGGGGAAGGGGGGAGGGGGGAAACAGAGAGTTAGTGGAGAGTGAGTAACCCAACGGAAACCTATGTTATAGTAATTCTAACGTCATTCTTGGGACACGCCCATAATAAAGCCTATGTTATAGTAATTCTAACGTCATTCTTGGGACACGCCCATAATAAAGCCTATGTTATAGTAATTCTAACGTCATTCTTGGGACACGCCCATAATAAAGCCTATGTTATAGTAATTCTAACGTCATTCTTGGGACACGCCCATAATAAAGCCTATGTTATAGTAATTCTAACGTCATTCTTGGGACACGCCCATAATAAAGCCTATGTTATAGTAATTCTAACGTCATTCTTGGGACACGCCCATAATAAAGCCTATGTTATAGTAATTCTAACGTCATTCTTGGGACACGCCCATAATAAAGCCTATGTTATAGTAATTCTAACGTCATTCTTGGGACACGCCCATAATAAAGCCTATGTTATAGTAATTCTAACGTCATTCTTGGGACACGCCCATAATAAAGCCTATGTTATAGTAATTCTAACGTCATTCTTGGGACACGCCCATAATAAAGCCTATGTTATAGTAATTCTAACGTCATTCTTGGGACACGCCCATAATAAAGCCTATGTTATAGTAATTCTAACGTCATTCTTGGGACACGCCCATAATAAAGCCTATGTTATAGTAATTCTAACGTTATTTTGGGGACAAGCCCATAATAAAGCCTGTTATAATATTTAAAAGTAATTTGAATGTCATTCTTGGGATAAGCCCATAATAAAGTTTGTTATATAGTAATTCTAACGTAATTCTTGGGGCACAACCATAACTAAGAGTATTATATAGTAATTTTAACGTCATTCTTGGGACACGCGCATAATAAAGCCTATTATATAACAATTCTAACGTCATTCTTGGGACACGCCCATATTAAAACCTATTGCATAATAATTCTAACGTCATTCTTGGGACACACCTATAATAAAGCCTATTATATAGTTTTTAACTTTAGGCGTCAAGCAACAACCTCAAACTAAAGTGATCTAGCGTTTCTAATCCATAATCATTTTAAAACCAAGATGGCGGCCTACCACTAGCGTGCACGTCTGGCGATCAAAGGGGATAAGCCTATGTTATAGTAATTCTAACGTCATTCTTGGGACACGCCCATAATAAAGCCTATGTTATAGTAATTCTAACGTTATTTTGGGGACAAGCCTGTTATAATATTTAAAAGTAATTTGAATGTCATTCTTGGGATAAGCCCAAAATAAAGTCTATTATATAGTTCTAACGTCATCTTGGGACAAGCCCATAAAAAAACCTATTATAAAGTACTTCTAACATCATTCTTGGGATACGCCCATAATATAACCTATTATATAGTAATTCTAAAGACATTCTAGAGACCTGCCCATAATAAAGTCTGTTATATAATAATCTTAACGTCATTCTTGGGACACGCCCATAACTAAGCGTATTATATAATAATTCTAACGTCAATCTTAGGACACGCCCATAAGAAAACCTATAATATAGTTGTAACGTTGGACATCAAGCAACAATGTCAAACTAAAGTGATCTAGCGTTTCTAATCCATAATCATTTTAAAACCAAGATGGCGGCCTACCACTAGCGTGCACGTCTGGCGATCAAAGGGGATAGGCGTCAAGCAACAACCTCAAACTAAAGTGATCTAGCGTTTCTAATCCATAATCATTTTAAAACCAAGATGGCGGCCTACCACTAGCGTGCACGTCTGGCGATCAAAGGGGAAGTAAGTACTGTCCATCTCGCAGCTCATGCTGAGAATGCCGGGAGGCATCCAGGTCACGGTGCCATCGCTCATGACCCGAAGTGGGATAGTGTCCTCGTCTATGGCCGACAGGTCATTGACACTGCCACAGAAAAAACATTATTCAGACTCAGGATCATGATTGGTTTGTTATAAATATGAATGTAAGGTAAATTGTTGTTTTTTTGTTTTTTTTAAGAAATAAACAAATGTCTTAGATGATGTGCAATTAAATGACACTGTCATAAAAAATAAAAAATATTCATACTCAGAATCTTGATTGGTTTGTTATAAATATGAATGTAAGGTAAATTGTTTTTTTTTTGTGTGTTTTTTTTAAAAAATAAACAAATGTCTTAGATGTTGTGCAATTAAATGACACTGTCATGGAAAAACATATTCATACTCAGAATCGTGATTGGTTTTTTATAAATATGAATGTAAGGAAAGCTGTTTTTTTTTAGTTATTATTAAAAGGAAGGAAAGCTGGGTTTTTCTTAAAGAAATAAACAAATGTCTTAGATGTTGTGCAATTAAATGACACTATCATGGAAAAAATATATTCATACTCAGAATCCTGATTGATTTGTTATAAATATGAATGGAAGGAAAGCTGGGTTTTTCTTAAAGAAATAAACAAATGTCTTAGATGTTGTGCAATTAAATGAAAAATGAATGAAAGTTTTTATTTACACTGTACTTCACTTCATATGACTGCGTATTTTTTATATTGTGTTTTAAGATGATTGGTTATAAAAAAAAAAACTATTTCTTCCACAAATGTATAATCTTTCAAAAGCCCCCCCCCCCTTTCCCCTCCTCTTTTTTTCATCCTATTCCCCCTCCCCCTTCCCCCCCAAGAAAAAAATATAATACCGATTTATAGTAACAGAAAACTAAATACTGCGACATAATTATTTAGTTAGATTCTTGGGTTATTTAAAACGATCAATATTATTCACATGTATTAATTACTGACTTCCTACCACGCCATATTTCATTGGTGGCGACAGGGGTTTTCAGTATAACGTTAAAACCATAATTATATTAATCGAATTTTGACAGAAAAACATGAACCGGTGAAACCGACTTAATCTTTAAGTAGCTTAAGCCGCAAAAACCGACTTGGAAAAATGAATCTGTTGAGATACATCATTACTCTAGGCTATGATTTTGGACCAACAACATTTCATCGGAGAAACAGGTACCCTTAAAAAAAGCTTCTTTGTAGTATAATATAGAGAATTAGAGGACTACTAGCTAAGGTAAGACAAATGGACCCACCTATTAGATACAACGATGGCTGGTTTCCAGATTACTAGCTAAAGTACAAAAGATGGACCCACCTGTTAGATACAACGATGGCTGGTTTCCAGATTACTAGCTAAGGTACGAAAAATAGACCCACCTGTTAGATACAACGATGGCTGGTTTCCAGATAACTAGCTAAGGTACGAAAAATAGACCCACCTGTTAGATACAACGATGGCTGGTTTCCAGATTACTAGCTAAGGTACGAAAACTGGACCCACCTGTTAGATACAACGATGGCTGGTTTCCAGATTACTAGCTAAGGTAAGACAAATGGACCCACCTGTTAGATACAACGATGGCTGGTTTCCAGATAACTAGCTAAGGTACGAAAACTGGACCCACCTGTTAGATACAACGATGGCTGGTTTCCAGATTACTAGCTAAGGTATGACAAATGGACCCACCTGTTAGAGACAACGATGGCTGGTTTCCAAACGTCATCTTCATAGAACTGCACGACCATGATGTTGTCGTTGCTGGCCATATCCCATGCAAGACGCGAATCGTTCCATTGCTGGGAGGGAAACAAACCCAAACCTTTAAGGTGTCACATGGTCCCACGTTGAGTTGAGTTGAGTTGGTTTAACGTCCAACATCAGCACTATATAGGTTATATTGTGGACGGGCCCTAAGACTGATGTGTAATATGTTTATGTGTTGCTACACACGAGACAGGGCGGGGATACCATGACTCATGTCTCAGCCGGTCATATTAAACTGACACCGACCCAACCAGGAGGAAGCGAAATAATCATGGCTCGAACCTGAACCTTTTGTGTCGGATACCGATGTTCTACCCCAGGGTCACCGCGCCCACCTCCACATTGTCCCGCAAGCTATGAAATGGAGACATAGGTTTCAGTTAAGTTATTGATATTTACACCGTTTATTCAGAAAATTAAAACCAACAACGAAACGTTGGGATGTCAACTGGTAACCCTACAAGAAACAATCATAGGTTTCAGTGTAATGGTATTTAGGCCTACACCTACCGCTAGTTCTCAGAATCAAATGCATTAATTTCTCGGATGCCGAAAACTTTATGGGGTCTTGTACATGATGACTAATGAAATGATGTTTATTCATTTCTAATAAATTAGCATCTGGCAAAGTAATTTTTAAGAACAAAACTGTATTATTATAGGCGCTAAAATACCTAAATGTCTTATACTTTTATACAATAATCTTTCCTCTTTTGCTCAGATACTTGATAAAAAAGAAGTGCACTTCTAAAAACAAATAGGGCCTACACAAGTGTCGTAGATGTCACACTATTTACCGTTCCATTCTAGGTAGACTGTTCATACTCAGAATCTTTATTGATTTGTTATGAATATGAATTTAAGGAAAGCTATTTTTTTTAGAAAACTAATAAATGTCTTAGATGATGTGCCGTTCAATAAAAAATGAGTGGATTTTTTTNNTATATATATATATATTTAAATATATATATATACTGTGCTTCTGACTTCAAATGTCAATATTATGATTGGCACTTTTTTGTTTGTGAATCCAACCCCAATTTCCTTTATTGATAAAAGAAGGGTCAGTAAATTTTAAATTATGCTATATATAAGCAACTTTAACAAACATCGCCAAACATAACTTTACCAAACACACCAAGAAAAATGGAATAATCAACTTACCATGAACCACCAGCCGGAAACCTTAAACATTTGATCCTTGATATCCTATTGTGGGTCAGAGGAAAGATAAACAAATGATGAACCGGTATGTTTTTTAATGGCATGCGAAGGAATAATGTTAAAGAAAAAAATTCCCTAAAATTCTTTAAAAGTTTTTCTTCAAATATAGAGATTAACATTATAAATATACTGGCATAGAAATTCAAGCCATTGTAGCTTTTAACAAGGTAAAATAACACCAATTAGTCAAACAATGAATAAATTTACGAATACTTAAAAAAAAATTAAGTTTGGTCAAAAGTGACTATAAAAATAAATGAATAATTAAATAAAAAATAAAAAACGAGAGGAAACAAAAGTTTGGGGTGGGGCTGAAGTCGAACGATATAGAACTATTGAAAAAAGAAAATAAATTTCTTGAAATGCGATTCTTACTATAGTATCGATGGAGCACATTTGGAAATACATGTAGACTTCCGTGCACTCTGAGGGTCGAACCATGTGGTTATATCCTGCCAGCAGGTTTGCTCTCAGGGCGGTCTCATTGGTTACAGACCACGCCTCACTCCCGGCAGCAAGGCAGGCTGGGTGGGACATAAGGGGCGGGGTTAGATGAGGGGAGGCGGGGATAGCGGTAGGAGGCGGGGTTAGGGTAAGAATAGGCGGGATCAGGGGTAAGAATAGGCGGGGTCAGGGATAAGGGACAGGGCCGGGGGTAAGCGTCAGGGTCAGGGTCAGGTATAAGAGGCAGGATCGTGATTAAGAGGCGAGATGAGGAGTAAAAAGACGAGAGGTTATGGGTATAAAGTCGGGTCAATGGTATAATGGTCGGGTCAAGGGTATAGGGTCGGTTTAAGGGTATGAGGTCGGGTCAAGGGTATGAGGTCGGGTCAAGGGTATGAGGTAGGGTTAAGCGTAAAAAGTAGATTCCGGGGTAAGAGGCGGATGTAGATAGGAAACATTGACAGCTTGTTGGTTTTGGGTGTTGAAACTCTAACGAGTATTCTCTACAGGATCTGGTATTAGATCAAATTCAAGCTCTGTAGAATGCTCAAGAGAGAACAAAAATACAAAACAACAACAAGAACAACTAAGAAGGAGCGCCATCTTCACATGTTTGCAAAAAAACATCATATTATACACTTTTTGTATGATAAAATAATTATGCATTTAGATTTTATTTATTTGAATTCAGATTCATTAAATTGGCCTTGGAAAGACAAAATCAGTCAGAGTGAATTCAATGTAACATTACAATAATGATAATATTTTAATCTTACTAAACCGCACGTTAATCCGAACACTCAGTAAACGATTGCACCCAAAAACACCCCGATATGCCTATGCTTAAGGAAGTTTATAAAAAGGGATTCATTCTTATTCTTCTTTAAACCAGCAGTTACAAATACAAATTTATTCTTCACCCCATAAATGTGAATAACAATTAATATGAAATTTTGGTCAAATCGGACGTAATTGTTTTTTAGTTTAACGTATCCTAAGTCTAAAAAGCCTTACGGCGGTTGGATCACAGAGTGGTAAAACTATTATAGAACAGCTGAATTCTGATACCCTCTGTGCGACGCTTCTAAATGTTTATGGAATTAACTTTGTGAACTGAAGGCTCAACATAGCCGAAACGTTTTAAATGTTAAAATAGTCTTGCATAGTTTGTTGTCCATTAGCGAAGGTTAAGTGGCTGTTTTATCAAAATAATATCAGTTAAACTGTAATGTAAGTAGTATACTTGTATGTTTCTTTAAAAAGTCTAAACGACAACATTTTCGTCACACAATGACATTTATTCAAGATTTGGACTGCGGATAGTAACATTCCAAATTATTTTGAAGCTTTGTGTATCCAAGATTCAATATCTTTTTGCAAAACAAGGTTTTGTTGTAACAACAACAAAGTTTTTTTTTAATTTTGACACTTATTGGAGATTCGGACTGTAAATAATAAAATTCCAAATTCTTTTGACGCTCTTTGTATCCAAGATTCAATATCTATTTCCTTCAATATCTAGGCCTATTTCCAAAACAAGGTTTTGTTGTAGCAACAACAAAGTACTTTTATATGTTAACGTTTATTCAAAAAAGTGTGCCGGTATAAGAACAACCCCTTGATTCATGTTAGTTTTGCTTAGTTGGGAAGCTCAGATTTGCACTTTTATGTGTGTGCCAGAAAGAAAATATTATTTTGACCTGTTGCCCGAACATATAAAAACACCTGATCACAGAGTGATTGTAGTCATATCTGTCTATGCTAGATTTGATAAGTTCTACGTCATAGGTCAAGGGTACATTCATACCTTCTGTCAACATATGCCTATTTTTACCCAAGGAGGTCGAAATCGTTAATGATTATGTCAGCCAGTTCAAGACTATTGAACAGTACCAAAACATTTTGGCACATTCTCCAAACGACAGTTCTGATTATTTCTTGCTTGATTAGCTCTTTCAGTGGCCACAAAATGGCCGGTGGAAAATGTCTAGCGCTAGATATTGGACATTCCGAGTAATGTGAGATCAAGGTAGGTTCTACTGTCTGCAAGGCACCAAATATAATGCCGCTCTAAAAATGTTACAAAACGCGTAAGCTTTCGGTAATGAGCAAACGTCAGACGCAAACAGGATAAACGTACAAACAAGAGGAAAACAAAGGATGAAAATTTGTATGATATTTATTTTTTTTTTACCTGTATTGTAACATTTTTAGAGCTGCACTATATTTGATGCTTTGCATATATATATATATATACTAAGATAAAGAAAGAGATGTTGGAGAAAGAAAAAAACCCAACAACAGCTCATAAGTATATTGTGAAGATTAAATATCCAAATGTAATAATAAAAGGATAAAAAAGGTCTAATTGGACAGTCAAATTATGCAGAATAGTAACAGACGGAAGGACAGATACAAAAGGAAGGAGTATGTATAAGAAGAAGTAATCAATAAAACCTAATCAATGAAAGATCAATCTTTAGATCAATTAATACAAAATTACTATCAATAGACCTTAAATAAACTTTGTTAAGGTGATTTAAACAATATTTCTTCAACACAAAATTTAAAAAAAAAACGACCCAAAAATAAGTTCACTGGTTTCGCTGTCACAAGTTAAAATTATTATTAATTTTTATTAAAATAAAGGGAGAGTGTTACTGCACGTACCCATAGAAATCCAGGCGTTTTCTAAAATTTAATTCTTGAACGACATGATCTGGTCTTAAAAAACCTCTCATACGAAAAAACAAACTTATTGTGAAATACGATACATGTGACAATGCATCATTGTATAACATTTTCGGTTGTAACGTCGTTTGGACTAAAGAGATAGACGAAAGAAGGACTAAAGGGATAGAAAAAAAATCTTTATTAAAGTTTTCGATTCTGTTTTCTCGAATTCCCGATTCTATTTAAGTGAACTTGTTAATTTAAAAAAAATTTTTATTAACTCTTTTTGCTTCAATAATGAATGATTAAAAAACACTTGAAAAACTTGTATATTATATATAGAAATTACAACTATTTTTTATCGGGAGTAGCACCATGCATATTTATTATGTTATACCTTTTAAACTAAAAATGTAAAAAATAGCTTAGTGGTAGGGATTGGATTTCTGTCACGATTCATTTTGGATTGTCCGTTATTCCTGGTGTTATATCACCTACATGTGAGTCAAATGAACACGACATAATCCTGTTGTTGTGAGTGCATGGATAATCCCTTTAGTCGGCTAATCCGGCCAGCTTTGCCACCAATGGAATTGAGATGAGGCTAATCCAGTTATTGACGGCCAAGCAAATCATCGAACTATGTGGGTAGCACTACAAACTGGTACTTTTTAATTAATTGTTTTTGAAATGTTGGTTTAACGTCCAACATCAGCACTATATAGGCTATATTGTGGACGAGCCCTAAGACTGACGTTTGACAATTTTATGTGCTGTCACACACGAGACAGGGTGGGGATACCATGACTCTTGTCTCAGCCGGTCACATAAAACTGACACCGACCCAAACTGGTGGACAAAATCTTCTGCTACGATTTCCGATAACGGTTGATATTGGGTTGGTGCAATTAGTGCACTATTGTACGGTTATAGTGTATTGATCGTAGTGAATAGCTGTTACGTGTATGAAGATTGGAAAAAATATGGTAGACAAATATATTACTCGTAACGTTCCTGTTGTAAGTTCATACAAAATATGTAAAATTGAAGAAGGCAAAAATATGCATTTGTTGCCCCCTGACCAATCATTTTTATTATTACTGACTCGTAACATTCATATTGTAAGTTCATAAAAAAGAATATTTAAAAGTAAAGAAAGCAAAAATATGCATTAATTAATTTGTTTCGCCTGCTAATTAAACCACTGATGGTTTGTTGATAGTGCAGTTGTTTTGAGGCATGTATAGGTAAGATTACTGCATACCTGAAAAAAAAAGGCACTGCCTTTCCCTCCGTACGTGTGTATGTGTGTGTGTGTGTTATATGTGTGTGTGTGTGTGTACATTTGTCTATGTGTCTCACCCCCCCCCCCCCTCTTTTCTTACCCGCTCCATTCTGTGTGTTTGCCGTTTTGTCTATTTTCCTAGTCTCTCTATTATTCTGAGTCTTACAAATAAATCAGTACTATAGAGTACGTAATATTCAGTCCTGGTTCCGACCCAGGCTTCAAAGCCCATGTCAAGTCATTGAAAGAGTCATTATTGTTGTCGGTTAATCTACTTTATTATTTTATTAAAGGACATTTAGATAATAAAAAATGACGTACAAAAAGCACATCTTTGCCAATACTCCTATATTAATTTGTTGTATTTAGTTCTAACAAGGATTATGATATAACAGTAATAATTAACAAGTAAAGGTAAAGTCTATGATAAACCGCAAGTACTTTTTTTTTACAACATAGTTGATAGTTACCAATAAAACGGTTGCGAGAATCATAACAAACCAACAAAGACATTTAAGGCTGCTTCAAATGACCATTAATTTAATGAAGATCACTATCTTCAGGTGGTCTGAGGATATTTAAAAATTATTTATACACAGAAAACAGAGGAAATGATATACATGTGATCTTACCAAGGACTATATAACCCAGGAAATGCATGGCTGTTTCTTCGGTGCTCAGTTCACTCCAAATGCGAGGCGATGCTGGGGATACAATTATTCTACTGTTGGCAAAAACACTGAAACGAAACACAAACAGCTATTTTTCTTACATTAAAAAAATTGTATTTTTATGTTTAAACAAAAGCGCAAACAGAGACATAAGCTTTTCTTTAGGCCAAGCACAAGACGCTAACTAAAAATCGAACCTACCACCTTGTGTTTACAAATCCTGTCCTTTAAGGATGAAATTATGTCTCTGTTTGCGCTTTTGTTTAAACATAAAAATACAATTTTTTTTAATGTAAGAAAAATAGCTGTTTGTGTTTCGTTTCAGTGTTTTTGCCAACTACTGTTGAATAATTGTATCCCCAGCATCGCCTCGCATTTGGAGTGAACTGAGCACCGAAGAAACAGCCATGCATTTCCTGGGTTATATAGTCCTTGGTAAGATCACATGTATATCATTTCCTCTGTTTTCTGTGTATAAATAATTTTTAAATATCCTCAGACCACCTGAAGATAGTGATCTTCATTAAATTAATGGTCATTTGAAGCAGTAACAAAAGCGCAAACAGAGACATAAGCTTTTCTTTAGGCCAAGCACAAGACGCTAACTAAAAATCGAACCTACCACCTTGTGTTTACAAATCCTGTCCTTTAAGGATGAAAGTATCTGGTGTTTGAAATCACCGAGCCAAGCTGATAATTGTGTTTCTTCTTTTTTATTATTATTAATGTAAATCCAAGAGGATAACTCATACATTGTTTCTTTTTTTTTCAAAATTACATTGATAAAAAAGTAGATAAATGATCTAGGTAAAGAAATCAATTAGAGCGGACACTAAAAGTGTTGAGCTTAATAGAGAGTTAACAATTTGTTCCTTTTTAAAAAAAAATAAAAATACAATACTTTTGTATCATTTGTGTTTCACAAGACAAAGACCTGTATTATTTTGATACGTTTCTTTTAAATAATAATGATAATGATAATAATAATGATAATA
>RQTK01000579.1:200649-229193 GCA_003991915.1 Elysia chlorotica | reverse complement strand
TAATAATAATAATAATAATAATAATAATAATAATAATAATAATAATAATAATAATAATAATAATAATAATAATGAATGTTTTTACATAGCGCGCTACCCTACACAGAGAGGCTTAGATATTTACTTTATAAATAAAATAACAACAACAAACAAACGAAAAACATGACTTGGCATTTTATAGAATGTTTATTTTTTATTATAATGTAAAATTAAAATACAATTCATACCCACCGTGACTTAAACATCAGCATTGAGTTTTTGGGATGGATATCGTTAGAAACTTTCCAAATATCCCACGACGTTTAGCTTTTATTATGATTTTTGAATTATATAAATAGTAGTTAGTTAGCTTAGTCTTTAAACATATGGCTGATAAGTAAGAGGCCCATGTTTCTAGTCTCAGTTAGAGCTTCATTTGATTGCTTGTTGGAAAGTCACCGTCTTCGGATATTTCCGAATTATTTTAGACAATCATTTTTGACTTAAATTATTTTTATATCGAATAACAATAAAGTCAAACTTTAAAGCCCAATCTTAGGGGAATATAATTCACAGATTACACCAATGTAAAAAACGTTCGCTCACCCTGTAGTGTTAGTATCCAAGTCTCTCTTTTTGGTGATTTCAGTTACAAAGTCTCTGTGTTAAGCCATCTTCCTTTAGCCCCTATGGGCCGCGCGCGAGTGGAATGTTTTTGTCGCTATTATTTCATCGACGTCCAAGTACCGCTAAATCTCAAACGGTCTCGCCTTCGTTAATCCGATGACGTCAGTATTGTAGCTTTTCTAATCCGTTGACCAAATTTGTTACTCTCTAAGGCCAGAGCTATACTAACGCTGGTGATCAGAGTAGGGCTAAGGCTTCCGTATGAAACCCTCTTGTATTATTATTTTTAGGCTTGGTCTGACTGCGCAAATAAATACAAGAGGGTATTGCAAAGAGCCCCCAGTCTAGCCACAGCCCCACCCCAGCCACCAGCGGCAGTCTGGTTCTAGCCTTAGTGTTAAACTGGTATTATGATTACATGGGCCATTGTAAATCGAACACAATTATGGAATTATGTAACTATTATATCTACACTTGCGTCTAATCTTATCTGTGGAGCCGATGATCAGATCTGTCCAATCATAGCTCTATTTTAAACTTGCATGGCCAATGGACACTTAGCAAGGCGCCCAAAAATAGAAGGCAAAATCACCGAAATATACATAGATCTAAACTTGCAGCAAGAATCAAAGTGAGCTATATTTTTAACACCTTCGTGTCGCGCTGTGCATCTATTATTTAGCAATTATATCAAATATCCGATCATGTATGATTTTTTAAAATTATCCAAAATTGTACGCACACATATAGAACGGTTTTTATTATTGCCGTGTAGGCTGATTGTGTGGGCTGAAAAATACTCTCTAAGTATTACTCTGTCCTCTTTATGCTTAAAATTAAAGGAAACAAAATCACTTTCGCCCTTGGTGCATCAAAATCTTTTCATTTCTTTCAATTCGGTGACTTGATCTTCTATTTTTGGACGCCTTGACACTCAAAAAATTATTGTATGCCCAAGAGACATGATTATGCCATCCTTGATGTTCCTGTGGATCGCATACCCTATAAAAATTGGCAGGTGGAACTGTAGCCAAACATGCGTTATGGGTATCGGAACTTTTAACGTTCGCATTATGGTGTTAGCACCACTGAGCACTACTACTGAACAGTGAACACACAGAGGAGCAGTCAATTATCTTTAGAGTAACTCTTTTGCGACAAAAGCTGCCAGATCGTTCACTTGGTAGGTTGATATACTGTTGGACTAGCGATCAGGATAGTTGAGGGTCCAGTCTCTAAGGTTTGAGTTTGGGTTTGAGATTGTTGCTAAGCGTGCACCGTCGGTACTATTAAATTTTAGACTTTATGGCAAACAAGTCCAAAGAGTAACGTCTGACAAGTTTATGTACAGCCGCTTAGAGACAGTCCAGTGGATACCATGACCCCTGTCTCAGTCGGTCACATGATACTGACAGTAACCCAACCACCAGGGGACGAAATAGGAATTTTTTTTTCACCGATCGTGGGTTTCGAACCGGATATCTGCCGATTGGGAGACCAACGCTCTAACTTTTGCACCAGTCCCTCCCATCCCTTGGCCTAGATCTCAGGTAGGTGTTAAAAAAGACACTGGAAGGGCAACAATTGACAAAAGTAAGAGAACGACAAGCTAAATTTGTATGGTAACATTCAAGTTGACAAGGAATAGTATTGAAAATTCGTTGACAACGGGTATTACCAAAAGAAAAAGCGCCGTTGAAAAACAGAGTTGTACAATGCTTGACAAAATGACAGAATGGGTCGGAGACCAGCACAGCAACAGTATATTCAGAGACCTAAGTGACAGAAAGAAGTGAAGAGTCATGGTAGCTAACGCGGCCACGCAAAAGCTCTGAATGAATTAATAGATGAGGTTGTAAAGATAACCTCAGAAGAGTTGTACATCCCCACGCAATGGCCCTAGGGTAGAACATCGCCTTCCGACGCAAAAAGTTCGAGTCCTGGCGATTTCGCTCTCTACTGGTTGGGTCGGTGTCAGTTTAATGTGACCGGCTGAGACAGAAGTCATGATATCCCCGCCATGTCTCGTGTGTAGCAGCACATAAAATTGTCAGACATTAGTCTTGGTGCCCGTCCACAAAAATTATAGCTTAAATAGTGCTGATGTTAGACGTTAAATCAACTCAACTGAACTCAACATCTACACGAAATTCGTTGCGGCTGCATCAGCTGTTGGTCAATTCATGTAAAGTGCACCAGCCAAGGATCAAACATAGAAGCTTCATCTGTTTATCGGTAGGGAACTCTACCTACTGAGCCACCGTACGCCTCTTTAGAACGGGTAAACACTTCCAAGCTGTCTTTCATACGCTTACACTGCATGCTTTAAATTGTACCAACACGGTTCCAGTTGATTTGTGACTGTTATGCCTTTGTGTGCATAGCCAACGCCTGTAGAGTGTAGAACTCAAAGATTGGCAGCCATGTTGTAAAATAAATGAATCATTTGGACTGTGTTACCCCAGTTGGTTAGCGATTTCCCTTACTTGCCTTGAGAGGTTTACATAAACTGAAGCCAAATCAAGGGAAGAGAACTTGTGCGATAAGTAGTCTATTTAGACAGTCCTTACTGTCGAGTTACTTGCTGCATTGAATTGGACTTCTTTACCCCGCCTCTGACGGTGCCAACCAACCGTGACGCTTTCATACATTACATTATCATGAACATTGCGTGATTGGAGCACTTCGAGAAAACAAGAACCAAAAGAAAGCAAATTTGCACCCAATGACATTGTATAGCTATTTTTAATAAATTGAAGGGATCAATGAAAAAATGACAACCCTTCCCAACTTCCCCCTTTCAACAACAAGAACAACAAAAAAATCACGTCATTTGTATTGATAACTAAAATGAATCAAAGGCACCTTTGAAATAATTTTTTTCCAGTCTAGCAATATATTTGGCAGCTAGACTGATTTCTTTTTATTTAAGAAAGTATAAACAGTATAGATCAATAATATTGTGCCGCAATATGAATATTTTTAGCACTGTTTGTACAGTCATGGAATCCAAAATGTGACATTGTAGGGGAACCAACGCTGGTATCCAATCATAACTCTATCCTAGTCTTACGTAGCCAATGAGCGATCAGAAAACGCTAGGCCTTAGGGACGTGATTATGTTATCATTTATCGGTGTGTGAATAGCAAACCATATCATCATCATCATCATCATCATCATCATCATCATCATCATCATCATCATCATCATCATCATCGTCATCATCGTCGTCATCATCATCACAATCATTATCACCATCATCATTATCATCATGATCATCATCATCATCATCACCATCATCATCATCATCCATTATTTTCGTCCGATAGCAAAGTCTTTGCTTATTTTCTTCTGCCATGACAGTGACACAATGAGTATCACGGCATTGTTTTATGACAGCGAGTCAAGGCAGTATTGGCAAGGACGAAGTGTTTGGTTGTTTATTTGGCTGATTTGCTATCGTTCAAAATTATCTACTACAAAAAATCGCGTACACGTAAGACTGACACCAGAATTCAGTGAGTTTTAACTCATTTTTTATCACAGAGTCAGAAAAATTTAGGCTAGAACGAAGTTCACAGTTTGGTTGGTTGGTTGGTTGGTTGGTTGGTTGGTTGGTTGGCTAACTTTCAAAGCTAGCAACACTACTCAGTATTAAGGACGGGTCTCAAGAATTAAGTCTGACAATTTCATGTTTAAGCCACACACACACACACAGCGGAGATATGAAAACGCATGTCTCAGCCGATCATAATTTTGACATCGAGCCAACAGATAAAGAACGGAATCAGACAATTTAATTTGTTTGTTCCAATCTTGTAATCGAAGCATGTTAGTCCCGCATACAAGACCAGCGGTCTAACACTTTGCCAACAAACCCCTATCATCTCATTAAAAATATGTCTGATCTATTGCTTGAAACTTGTTTAAAAGTTTATTAAAACCCAAGTGGTTTAGAAGAATAAAAAGTGTTGTTTCTGCGTGTTTTGAAATAACTTACGAGTATTTTGATGTAGAAAACATTTTGAGTTCCAAATCATGTTGAGTCTAGTAAATATTATGACGGTCCATTAAATAATCGATGGGTCTTAAAGAGGCATTTTTTTTAAAGCGGTGATAATAAATTATTTCAGCTGCGTCAAATCTATTTATTTACTGTCTATTAGACCCAAAACTTAGAAGTAAAGGTAAGAAGGTCATGTCATTTTAATTTTATAGCATTTAAATACTCTTCTTTCCCCAAAGTGAGCTTAGATTTTAGTTTAAGTAACACTGATTGAAACAGTTTTAAAGTCAGTACAGCTTACAACAAACACGCATGCTTTGAGATCACCGTTGGTAGAGGACTGGGCTTGTGAAATTTTCTCGTCATTCAAATGACTAATCAATCAAACAATTATCAACAACCAATATATCAGCAAATAAAAAAATTAATTTAACTGCAATAATAAGCTTCACATTAAGGCCATCTCGCAAAAGGAAGCTAAGTACAATGTACTGTTATTAGCGGGTAAGATATTTAGACCACCAGTCAATCAACCAATAGTCAATCAATATAATCAATCAAAGAACACGTGCAAGTGAACAGCTACACAATAATTTAGCCCCTTGGCAAGAAAAGACACTAAGAACTCTTCTTAGAGGGTCAGAGAATTTGGCCACAAGTCAAGCGAAACATGACCGGAAGGTCAATGTTGTTGTAGAGAAATTAGACTAATGTTCGAGAGAGAGAGAGAGAGAGAGAGAGAGAGAGAGAGAGAGAGAGAGAGAGAGAGAGGGGGGGGGGGGGGGGAGAGGAGAGGGAGGAGGAGAGAAGAGGGAGGGGGGGGGGGGGGACATGACAAGCCTTCAACGGTCAGTGGACCTTGTAAGATGACCTCGGTCACAATAGCCAGACAGCTGTCCGATATGCAGGCCGCTTTGACCAGTGGCTCAAACTATGAATCAGCGACTTGAAAATAAAGGAAGATAGAAATAAGGCATAGCATAAGTGAAAGGAGAAAAAAAAGAGAGTGGGAGAACCAAGAAAAACAAGAATCAGAACAAAAACAGAAACAGAAACAACAGCAACAAAAAACAACAACAAAACAACAATAACAAAAACTCCAATAATATTAACAACAACAATAACAACAACAACAAACCCACAAAAGAGAAAAAAACAAAGACACAACAACAACAATAACAACAACAACAACAACAACAACAACAACAACAACAACAACAACAACAACAACAACAACAATAACAACAACAACAATAAAAACACCAAAAGAATGGCAAGAGCAACAACAAGAGAAAAACAACAAGACACAAACAAGAAAAATAAGAAAAAAAAAAGAAGAAGAGAGAAACAAGAAGAAGAAGGAAAAGAAGGAAAAGAAGAACAAACGTTGAAACAATAACGAAAAAGGAGACAAAAAGAAACAAACAAAAACAAGAACAGAAGAGAAGATAAAAAAAATATCATCGAACAGTTTATGTTATTGGTGTGATGATAAATTCCGTTGGGCCGAATTTTTTTGGCTTCCTTTGCTTGTTCTTGTTATAATTATCCTTTGCAATAGTCACGTTCTCTGTTACTATGCCGGCATAATAATTTCCAAAGCATTAGGCAAAGAACAACTCTTAAAAAATCAATTTTTAAATTTGAAGTTATTCCTTCAATTTTATTTAAAGTTCCATGGTTTTGTTACATTAGTTATTTATTACTAATTTGCTTGAACAAATCTCTTGTGGGTAAAAAATGAACCCAGTTCAGCAGCGGTGTTCGTCGAAAGTAGTAAAGCTACCATAAAAGTTGAAAAACTCGGGTTTATAAAAATGATCGTGTGAGTGGTTCAGCAGTTTAAAAGTAAGCTGCATGCTACCACATTGCTAAAACATTGATTTATTCAGTGATTAAAACATTTGATGAGCACAGTTTAGGCATATTTTTTTCCACATATATAATTATGACCATTTCAAAGAAAAAGGTTTTAAAAATAATAATAATTTATTTTAAAGGTATGCAAATAAGAATTATTCCATACATTAATTTTAATAAAAGAAAAATTAAACAAAGAACAACAACAAATAGAACAAATGGAAGCAACGCAAATACAAATTTGTTTTAAAATAACTTTATTTTACGTGACGTTAGGTCAGATCTTGCGTGAAGTTGTAGTAAATAAGATATGACAGTCAATCAAATACAGAGTGAAAGAAAGTTTGGAGGAAAAATTAGTGGAAAGTTTGCGCAGAGTTTCTGCTTATCTTCGTAAACAGAGAGATCAAGGGAGATAAGAGATCAACCTTTTTTCACAGGATTGAGTAAAAGTCTTAATTAAAGGGGGAAAAATTACATACATGCAGGTAAAAGAAAAACCCAACAAAACAAGTGACAAAAACAAAACGCAGTACAAAGAGAAGATAATTCGTTGAAAGGTAGGGGGGGGGAGATAATGGTTGGAACCAATTGAACAGATATTGATAGAAAATTTAATACTAATGTACCAGCAGGCAAAAAGGAAGCATTGAGAAAATGTGCAGGTTGACTATAAAGTGGTATACATTTATAATTTGAAAAATAGTTAATCTAGTATTGCACTGAATCACATAGGAAAGGATATTGGTGTTTTGTTTTCACCAAGTTATCTCTAGCTGAAATTATTCTTTGACTTTAAAGCTTATTTGTTTCTGAAAGCACCAAACTTTGCTTTGTTTTCTTTGTATATTAGTCAATTTTTTTTTCGAACAATGTGGATGTAGTATTGATTATAATAATCTAAATTTTCAAAGCATTTCATATTATATTAGTTTGAAAACCCACAAAAATATGTTCACACATTATCCTAAAGATAATGATAATCCTTTTCCTGGATTCTCTCCTGTCATACACTGTATTATATTAATTTGCTATTAACTTTAACCCTTGAAATAATTCTTGAATTGACAACCAAAAGTTTACATACTTTAAGAAAACCTACATTGATTTACGTTTCATTTTTTATAACATTTCTTGTTTAATTTGTTGTGCATTAGATTTTTATCATATGTATCATATGTAGGCCTCTATGTCAATTAAAAAAAAATCTTTTCAATTTTTCTTTAAAACCATGCACAGGCCTAAATAAGGCTTTTATCTTGTAAGTGTCAGCGACATTTTAGCCAAACTATTGTTTTATAAACTATTCCTTTTTTCATATTACATGTATTTTAATCTAGAAAAGGCCTAACAAAATTTGTGAGTCATTACAAAAATCATTAAATATTCGAATTGAATACAAAAAGTTACAGCACAAGCAGTTGAAAAAATCACAACTCTTTTTAAAATATTTGTAAATATGTATACATGCAATGTAATAATGTGGAAGACATTAGTTTATTTACTTAACCCATTTCCAGCATAAAATAAAATTAAATTGTAGTTTACACAGATTTTAAATTAAATGAAAGTAAAGTAATAAAAAAAATTCAACAGTGGTACAAAGAGATCTCGTTGCCAGCATTATGATTTAACTAAGATAATCTGAATTAAAACTGTACTCCAAAATATGACATTTTATTACCTATTTAGGTCTATTCATGGCAGAGCAATGGCAGTTTTCAAAATCTATTTAAAATACATTCATTTTTAGATAGCTCTCCATAGGCCTACTGAACGGCTAATGCCACACAAAAACCCAACATATTTTGTTTTCTGTTCTTCTGACTCTCTAATCTCCATATCACTTTTACTTAAAAACATACATGACAATTTGAAAAAGTAAATGTTCAAAAAAGTGTTAGGGCATCCCTCTTAAAAGTTTTCCCATGAGTTTTTTAACAAAATAAGCTCTTCCTTCGGAAAAAAGCTCTATGTGACACACAAAAAAGGTGGGAAAATGGTAGGCTATAGGGCCTACACCCCAGTATATCGTGAATGGTGTCTCGGGCTTCATGTGCTGAAAACCCAGCTTAACAAAGGAATGCACAATATAGGGGTGGATACAAACTTGGTATAGAATTATTATAAAATCTAATGTAGTATTGTCATGCTAAAAAATCAGCACTACATGTCATATTGATAATATATCAAAGGTTTAAATAGGTTACTCTCATTAACAAATATGTAATACATATATTTTACCAAAGTCGTTAAAATTGTTAACAATAATTACAAAAACAATTTGACCAGACAGCATTAGTTAAAAAAAATTACATGGCATTCTCATGATGCATACTTACACTTGTACTGTAAACATTTTAAAATCTTACACTTGTAATGTGTACATTTGATTATCTTACAGTTGTACTGTATACAATTTACACTCATACAAAATGCTACAAAAAAAACAAGCAATACATGGGCCATAAATGTGAATATTCTCATAGGACCTCAGCAGGCTCAGGTGGTATATTCTAGAGTAGTATACGAAATCTGGTTGACTATTTACATTTATATCACAATTGGATGACCTGTTAGTTTGGTTTTGTATAAAATTTGCGGTCATTTTGGGGGGAACCACTTAATAACGTAAGGAATGTACACTAATTTCTAATGGAGATCTATAGAAGGTATAACACCAAGGATTGCACAAATAAATACTATAACATCTAGTCTAAATAAAATTAGGCCTACTAGTTAATACATGCACTGGACTTTTCTGGTATCCCAGATTACTATTCATAAAAGTCTATTACCTTATGAGTACACGAGCAAAAAGAAATAGAATACCAACAAAAGAAAAACAGACAATTTTATATTGACCGAGCTTTAGACTTATTTATTGAAATAAAATGCCTTTAGAAGTGACTCAAAGTTGACTAGTGTGTCAACTAAAATAAGTTGGGTGTAGGGGACATTGATCTTGCACACAAATTTAGAAGCTGTTACACAAAAAAGATAACATCAATGGGACACAGTGAAAAAGGAATTTAACCAACTACGGTGAAAATTCACTAATGACCAAATGATCTTGAAATACGTTCTTGTTTAATTTAATGACAACATAAAAATGCAAGGAATAAGGGTCAGTAACTACTGAAATGGACTTATGTTTGGTTTGCTTTTAATTCATTTTCTTTAAATTATTATAAGTTACACTATAATTTAAACATTTACTAGTTGTCAGCATGTGCCAATAAGAAATGACTTAACGAATAAGGACTATAACACAAACTGGGTGAGTGGAATAGCTGAAAGCAAAATTCTTTGAGCCGTTGGATATCCTACCATTAAGGCTACACACAAAATAAATACATATGCACATTGAAATAGTCTATAGAGCCATACTGTGGAAGAGTCCATGCTTCGGAGAAAAAAAAAATTAAACAGACAAATACTATCACAACAATTAATTAAAAAGTAACATCAGGGATATGAAGCATGCTCATATGAAAATTATATCATATACACACTTTTGAAGACAAGCTCTTTAAATACAGATAGTTTGCATTATTTACTAGATTCTAAACGTTTCAGGTAAAACGTCTTGGAGATTTTGACATTTATATGGGCTTTAAAAATAGATTAAGAGGACTGAAGTGGTAGCAGATAAAGGGAAATAAGAATTTGAGGGTGACAGTGAGTAGTCTTATAAGGGGAAAACAGGAAGGCTATTGGTCTTTAAAAAACATGTTCAAAATTTTCTTCCTTCAGAGACTCAAAGTGAATGGATAATTTTATATACTTTTTTGAGGTAGTAGTAGGCCTAAATCAGCTGATAATGCAAACCATAATGGTAACATACTAGAATAATTTGCTACTTTTGAAATATCATAAACTGGCAGTTCTCTATCTTCAGCTAATTTAGATTTGCAACAGTCTAGACAACAATATACAAATAACATGATGATTACGAAGTCAAATGACAAAAATTAACAATAATTACACTTTAAAGAGCAAACAGAAATAAACAATTAATGACTTTACATCAACTTTAAAAGCAATGTGTGGAAACATTAACTTGATTTGACAAACGGCAAGGCAGGAGTATACAATACTTTGCTGTCCATTGATCAAGATTTGTCCAATAAAACATTTTTTAAAGTGCAAGAAGTATAAGATAAGAAAAAGGCAAAATGTGCAGTAAATGTATCTATTTAAAAGTAACGACATGAGAATATTACTGTACAAAAAGTACCCAGACATACATACAGACAGGCAATGACATTAATACTTAATCAACTGATTCAATCGTTCTTTAAAAGCTCTTCTTAAAAAAAAAACATAAAACGCATTCATTAGAAGTCAATCATAAATGGCTTGCCCATGCTATCTTACTATACAATTATTATTATTAGACATTTATAAGTAACACAAGTGAATATTTTCATAGTGTAATAGGTCTAATTCAGTGTTCAATCCATTCTGCATAAATTGCATAACAAGCAGAAAGAGAAAAATTTAAAAAGTGATAAAAAAATCTACACAACACCAAATTTCTCGCTTCCTTCTATTTGTTTTCCTCTGACCCTGTTTGCCTGTTGCTTTGTATGTAACATGCAAACATAATCTTTTTATAGGATTATGATGAACATCATATTACTGATATAAATGGCCATGTTGTAAAGTAATCCTTAGAGTTGTTCGTTTCAATCAGTCTCCCCCATCCCCCCCTCTCGCTCTCTCTCTCTCTCTCCCCTCTCTCTCCCCTCTCTCTCTCTCTCCCCCCTCTCTTTCTCCTCTCGCTCTTTTTCTCTCTCTCTCTCTATCCTCTCTCTCTCTCTTTCTCTCTCTCTCTCTTTCTCTATCCCTACCATCTTTTTCCTTCCTTTTTGCTTTTGCTCGCTCTCATCGCGACTTACATTTGTCAAGTCTGTGGAAGTTTAAAATATAAAAAAAGTAATTAAAAACAATTAAAAATATCCAGACTACATCAGTAAAGTATTTAACCTCAAAATTGAAATGTATAGCCTATATAGTGCACATATATGGAAATTTCATCATTTAATAAAGAGAAGCATCATTTAATAAAGAGAAGCATGTGGACATACTTTTCGGTTACTCGCCACCCCAAAACTGATCTCTTGTCTTACAAATCAAACAGTGCACTGCAAAACCCATTCTCATAATATTTTTTTTACAAAATGGACATTGGATTCCATAGGAACAAAACGTAAAACAACAAACTTTTCTGCTCTGGCGATTTGTTCTAAATAGATTACATCACCCAAGCACAAAAAAAACCATGCTATCACCAACTCTCAACATTATACATACTTTACATCACGCTTTTATCAACACAGATACACATGATTGTACAATTATAGGCCTTTATGTCCTCGTTGTGATGTGAAACTCTGAAGTCACTTTAAGGTTTAAGGATACACAAACGTATCACCTATCACCTTCTCTAACAATATTTAGTATGTTACACTTGAGCTCTCTGTCAGCCAACCGTGGAAAAGGTTTTTCTTTTTCCTCACTAGGCAAACCATACAGCGGGCTGCAAATCACAAAGTTCTATCCTTATTTATCCCAATTTTAATATAATTATTGTAGAACTTTGTGATTCCTAGATTGCTCACTCCACTCAACGCTCTCTGATGGATGGGTGATTTCACAATTAAAACACGTTTATTCCTCCTCGCCTTTTTTGACTAGAGACGAATCACCAAAGTGTCCAGAAACTCCGTCAAAACACTCAAAGAGAAAATCGTCCATGCTCTTGTACAAATGTGTCTCATGCCGAGCCAGGCGATGGGCGCTGTCAGTGTACATCTGCAGGAAAAAAACAAAACAAAACATAATTAGGGGCCTACTTAATAAAACTTCAACCTGTGGAAATACATAAAAATGGTCTAAAAAAAAAATCTTGCCTTGTAAATGCACATCAGGAGAAAAAAAAAACCATGAGGAGTGAATAAATGTTGCACTTGTTAGAAAATATATATATGAGAAAAGTTGAAAACAAAAATAATGATTCTTCTTTGTTAGTATGTAACTGAAGGGGGAAATCCCCGTAGGCTAAAAAGGATGCAATCAGTAGGCTCCATAAATATAGTACAAAAAAAAAAAGGCAATTCTTTTTTTCACTCTTTCCACTTGCAAGCTTATTACCCAACCTATCGCAAGGTTTTTACCCATCGAATATCAAGCTTAACTGCAGTACCTTGAAAAAATGAAGCGTGTTTACTAAAAAATGCAATTACTCAAAAAGTATATAACCTACAAAAAAGATTTTGGTATCACTAGAAACTAGATTGGATATAGGCTACTTTCCGAAGACCTTTTTTTTTTTTCTATACATTTGTCGGAATAATTTTCTATACTACTTTTTAGTTTGAAAAAGGAATTTTGAACAGTTATGAAATCTATTATAACAAGTGTGGGAACCACATTTAATTGGATGTCTTTATAAGAATTGCTTTACTGATACAAAAAAATGAGCCAAAACTGCCTATAGGATTGTAAACTTTTCGTCAGAAACACTCAAAGTTGGATTAGCAATAATTTCTATTCAAGAAAAGGTAAATAGGCTGTGTATTTTGTTGTTTTGATTTACTTTTGGTGATCAACAGAGCCCCCGTTAATGCGATAAAAATGGCCACACCGATCAACAGAAGATTCTTTGATGCGACTGATCTTGACTTATCAATTAACAGAGTGTTCTTTGATGAGAGTAGAAAGATTTAAGAGATAGTGTGTTGTCAAACAGATTTGTGTTGACAATTAATAGATTTTTTCTTCTTTTTCTTCTTCTTTCTATTTTTTTAAAATTATTCTCATATTTATTTAGTATTACATTTTTTTTTGGTGTGCTCAATCCAAGTGCCAAAGTAATTTTTATCAATAGTTAAGACTTTATTATCTTTGTTGGTTACAAAGTTCTGTCAACTGCAGAACTGGGCAGTAGGGCCTATTGTTTAACGTAGCGACCACTTTCCCGGAAATCACCTTAATATTTAAATTCTAAGTAAAACCACATAATATCAACTTTGAATGAACGAGTTCATTGGTTTTGAGACACCTCAAATCTAAAATGAATATTTGCCATCTCAAGAGCTTTCACAAGCTGTGCAGCATTCTGGAAATGGACATTGTCTGAGGATAAAAAATATAAAAGAATTATAAGAAAAATGTGGGAACGTTTTGATGTGAAAAAATTGAATTAAAAATCAACAAAAAACAAAAGACAAGAGAACAATGTAAGTACAATCAATGTTTAGCATCAGGTGGTGTCTGTGTTAACCTAAAAATTTAAATATGAACGTACAAATTCAAATTGTTTGCGATCATTTTAAAACAGTTTAAAATAGACATCTATTTCATATAATATAGGTATATTAATTTTATTTATAAGTCGTCAAAATGAAAACTCATAAAAATACCAGAGTAGGCCTACTATTAATTTATCTTTTACAATAATACAAATGTGGTCTTGCCCCCCCCCCCCCCCCCAAAAAAAAAAAAATAAAAAATTCATGTACATTTTATTGTGTTAAAATTTGGTTGGTTCAAAAAAACAACAACAACAACACATTGGTGGGGGAGGATTGGGTGGAAAATATAATTATGCTATTGTCTTCAAAAAAGGATATATCTTTACCAGGATCCAGAAAGTTCTTTATCTATATATACACAAATATTATACACCAGTGTTTATAACTGAAGCCATATTCCTAGCTTACCATCTCCTGTTCCATGGATAAGTAAAAAATTTTTATTTTTGAAGTTCTCTGCATATTTGGACACATTTGCATACTGTGGAAGGAAAATTTGTCGTGAAGTTTTAGGTTATATATCCATTCAAAGATACTGCACACAAATAGTTGTATATGAATTCTAAAAGAATGTGCTCTATGTGGCTCAGTGGAAAGTGCTGAGGACTGACAAGCAGAGCTTTGAGGTTTAAATATAGAAAAGGCCTACATTTATACATGAGAATAAATTCTTCAAGAAACTTTGAGGATTTAAAACTAATCAAACATTACATTTGTAATTTATGTAAATCATTGCTAAAGAGATAAAAAAGTTATTGAAATTTACTATTTTGAAGTTAACATAATTGTTAGGCCTTGACACTTAGAACAGTGTACTGCTTCTCACCTGATAGCCCTGTAGATTGTCTTTTGGCAGGCCCATATATCTCTCTGTGTAAATGGAATCTGAAAAAAATAAAAGAATATTGAATAATATACATTATATTCATGAGTTGTTTTTTTTCATATCACTGACCATTATTAATGTACCTTATTTTTTTTTCCACACAAAAACCCCGAAAAACTAATAGAAACGAAATGCGTTTAACAACTTGGTTAATTCAGGAAGATGCGCATAATATACACTCTCAATCAACAAAAATTACGGCTCGATAATTTTTTTAGGGGGTGGGGGGGGGGGGGGGGGGGGAGATGAAGTGTGGTCTGTAGTGTGTGTGGGGGTGGGGTGGGTGGGGGGGGGGGGGAATAAATGGTTAAAAATAACAAAATCAAGGCCAAAAAATTTCTCTGTTTGCTCATGTATCAAATCTGTTATAATATTTGGCAAACCCATTTTATCCTAATATTAGCCCGGATTACATGCATGATGTAACCATAATACTTGATTCAGGTTCAAAGAATGAAATAATAACTATATCTCTTAAAACCTTTATCTTCTTCCATCCCCCCCCCCAAAAAAAAAACAACAACAAAAAACCCCCCAAAAAACAAACAAAACAACTATCATCCTTAAACAAACCAGTTTTAAAGTTCAGGGGCTGATTTTTCTAATAAGCATACACTAAAAGTTAATTTTTTTTTTGATACCATGACTCCTGTCTCAGCCGGTGACATTTAAATGACACAGACCCAACCAGTAGAGAACAAAATCGCCAGGGCTTGAACCACGGACCTTTTGCATCGGAAGCCGATAACAATTGTTCTACCCAATTGCCACAATGCCCCCCAGTGTTGGACAACGGCCATAAGTCAAGTAAGTCACTCACTTTCCAGCCTTTATGGTATCGTCCACCTCGTGAGTGCCGAGAGCTCTGTAGATGGCGTGTTTGAAGTCCTCCCCTCTCCCTCCTGAGCCGCGAACGTCAACAGTCGCATGGATGACGTCCTTTGCGCTAGCCAGGTCTAATAAGCATACACTAAAAGTTAATTTTTTTTTTCCAGCTTACCATAATAGATCCAGTCCGTGACTGGTGCAACAGCAATACCGCATTTGAAAACCTCTTCCTTCCTCCCCAGCACACTGGCGCTCAAGTAGCCTCCATATGACTGCGGATGCAACGAAGAACATTAACACTCTCAACATTTAATTTGTCATGCATTTTACTTGTGTTTCTAAGTCAAAATTCATACAAATGGAGCTATCAGTAGGCCTAGTATCCTATGACTACACCTCAACATTTAGCCTGAAATCAACTGCTTGAACTGTATCACAGTCTCCATCTAGTTTTACAAATAGGCCTAGAGCTAAGCCTGCATAATCTTAATGAATTTTAGAACATTACCACCTCTAAATGTTTGTTTATCTGCCCGCTTATCTATCCAAAGGTATTAGCCTATCATTTCACATGTATAATTAATATAATTATCGTTCTTCATTATGAAAGACTTTGTTTACATAAATTGACAACTTTAGCCTAGGCACCTTCAAAATTTGAATAGTTATTTAGTTCAAATGGAAATATATTTAAGCTCATTAAGTACCTATAGGGCCTACTTCTTTTTGCCCACATATCTGACCTTTGTTTCAAAATCTTCTCACTTAGAATCTGAAGAATCATGTGAAGGAATATTTTCTTACTAGGGCCTAAAGAAACCATATCTGATTATAGGAGCCTACATTAATAAATATTTTTTCATTAATTATTCATCTCTATAAAAAGGCTGGTTGAAACTAAAGGCCAAACTTTCTTATCAGGCAAGAATCTATTGACTTCAAGCTAAAAATAAATCAATGGTTTATCCTGACAACCTAAGGTAGTAAACATACCCAGCCAAAGATGGCCATCTTGTTTTCATCCACATAATGTAAACCTTTGTAAAATCTGTACAATGAGAAATAGAAAAAAAAGTTATATTACAGACAAGCAGAAAGTATAGGCTATTTCTGTAAAAAAAGAATCAAACATAATGTAAGTCTTTGTAAAATCTGTGCAATGAGAAAAAAGTGTTTATAGACAAGCAGAAAATACATTTCTTCAATACAACAGTACAAAATAATGTAAATTTTCATAAACTCTATACAATGAAAAGTGAAACTAGTTAATTACAAATATTATGGTATAAGCATGAAGAAAATATATTCCTGTAATTTAAAAAAACAAAATCATCGATCGAGGCTACCAATCTTTGTGAAGTCTGTATGTATAAGCAATGTTTGGTTAGGTAGAAAGATGAAACATACACATACAAATTAATGTTTACTTGTCAGACTGTTTATATATACAAACTGGCTGAACTTCATTAAAATCCAAACAGGGGGCGTAAAAAAGCTAATTGGGTAGTTCTCTAGACTGACAAGCAATAGATGTAAGATTCAAATCTCAGCTTGCACCTTTTCCCTAAAACTGAGAACTGATATCAAGAAATCCAACATCAGCACTATATATGCTTTTTTGTGGACGAACTCCAAGATTGACGTCTGACAATTTTATGTGCTGCCACACACGAGACAAGGGCGGGGATACCATGACTCCTGTCTCAGCCGGTGACATTTAAATGACACCGACCCAACCAGTAGAGAACAAAATCGCCAGGGCTTGAACCACGGACCTTTTGCATCGGAAGCCGATAACAATTGTTCTACCCAATTGCCACAATGCCCCCCAGTGTTGGACAACGGCCATAAGTCAAGTAAGTCACTCACTTTCCAGCCTTTATGGTATCGTCCACCTCGTGAGTGCCGAGAGCTCTGTAGATGGCGTGTTTGAAGTCCTCCCCTCTCCCTCCTGAGCCGCGAACGTCAACAGTCGCATGGATGACGTCCTTTGCGCTAGCCAGGTACGTCCTCCAGCCTATGTTGAACATCTCAGTGACCATCTGAGATCCGGGTCCTCCGTACCTGAGAGTCAATGTTCAGTTTTTTTTATTTGTTTGACTGGAATTGCCAATTCATATATAGTTATCAAAGTGTTCAATTTTTTTTATTTATTTAACTTGAATTGGTATTCCATATATAGAACTTTATCAAAGTGCTAGATTTTTTTATTTGTTTGGCTGGAATTGCTATTTCATATAGTTATCAAAGTGTTTAATTTTTTTATTTGTTTAACTCGAATTGACAATCCATGAATGTCATATAAGTGTTCAATTTTTTTATTTGTTTGGCTGGAATTGCTATTTCATATAGTTATCAAAGTGTTTAATTTTTTTATTTGTTTAACTGGAATTGCCAATCCATAATGTCATCGAAGTGTTTACTTTTTTTATTTGTTTAACTTGAATTGGTATTCCATATAGTTATCAAAGTGCTAGATTTTTTTATTTGTTTATCTGGAACTGCCAATCCATAATGTCATCAAAGTGTTTAATTTTTTTATTTGTTTGACTGGAATTGGCATTCCATAATAGTTATCAAATTCTTCAATTTTCGCCGCAAAGAGTAAGAAGATTCGACATATTCGTACAAACTCTTTACTTTGTTAGGTTGGCGGGTATGGTAGGCCTATACTTATGTGTAGATGAACCTTGGGGTAATCTGCATTAGGCACAGTTAGTTTAGGCCTACATTATTGATTTGCAAGGAAAAACCTCTATTGAAATGCGTTCATTGGGAGCAATTCTATAGGTAGCATGTTCTGAAAAGTTTAAAATAAGAGAAACCTTCCTTTCCTTTGATCATAGATTAACCATTTGAGTGCTCAGGTATATTTTAGAAATGATGTACCCATAGAGCATAACTATTGATGAATTTGACATATCTTTATAATTTAACTCCAATGACTTATGTTCTGAAAGTGGCAGAGTTGAAATGATTTAAACCAGTAAATGAAAAATAACATCCATTATTTTAATTTTCATGGCAGCCTAATGGACATAGAAATGTGTATTATTGCCTCCAAAATAGGGGTCGAACTCAACCCCTACACTCTCAAGTGGTTAAAGAAACAGTAATATACACAACTTACTGTTCCAGCAGCAGGGGATATTTCAAAATCTCTTCTTCCTTAAGGGCTGGAGGCAGTAACAGTTTACCCCAAGCCTCTGTCAAAGTTAAAAAAATAATACATATATATATTAACAGCAATTATATTATAGTAGCAGCTGCAGATTTGGAGATGAGTAAATGAACTAAAAATAGCAAAAAAGGAAAGAGAAAAAAAAAGAAAGGAACGAAAAAAGAAGAAAGATCTACTTTAAGATTAATGGACTCAAAAGCCGGCAGAATTGAATGGAAAATATAGATAGTACTAAATTAATAATAATATAATGCTTTATGTGGTCCTCATTTATCAAGATTTCTGGTTGAAATTAAACTATGATTGTGATATACATACATATCATGCGATGTGATGAGGTGAATGTTTTGCTTACTTTGACCATTGTCCAGCTCTATCTGGACATACTTGATCCAGGGCAATGCCTTGTGGCTCAGAAGCTCAGCAAATTTGGTGTTGTTCTGAAGACGATTTACTTTGAAACGGCAGATAAATAAAAAACAGAATTATTATTATACTTAGCAACGAAATTCTCACAAAGAAAAATAACCTATAAACTGACTACAAATATTTTATTGTCATTGCAGGTGCTACATGTATAAATTTGACTTGATACTGTATTATGAATATATAGGCCTACATGTTTTACAGTTTGAATTATCTTTTATATTGCAAAGTACTACTACTAGCAGAATAACTGTGTAAGGGATAATATTCACTATTGCCGTAAACCTGTTTTGGAAACTATTTGATGCCATTTTGTTGTTGCCTATTAATTTTGTTGAACGTCTTCTCATATATTTTACTAACAATATGAATAAGAATAATTGTGGGTGAAACAGGTTGATCAAGTTCAAGATTTGCATGATGAGATTTAAATATGCAATGAAACATTTTTATTATTTTCTTTGTTGTTTTCTTTTCAGTCGCAGGCTGAATTAATAGGCAAAAAAATTATTGGTTTGATCAGGGTGGAATAAAGGCAGAGAGGCTATAAAAAAACAAAATCATCGATCGAGGCTACCAATCTTTGTGAAGTCTGTATGTATAAGCAATGTTTGGTTAGGTAGAAAGATGAAACATACACATACAAATTAATGTTTACTTGTCAGACTGTTTATATATACAAACTGGCTGAACTTCATTAAAATCCAAACAGGGGGCGTAAAAAAGCTAATTGGGTAGTTCTCTAGACTGACAAGCAATAGATGTAAGATTCAAATCTCAGCTTGCACCTTTTCCCTAAAACTGAGAACTGATATCAAGAAATCCAACATCAGCACTATATATGCTTTTTTGTGGACGAACTCCAAGATTGACGTCTGACAATTTTATGTGCTGCCACACACGAGACAAGGGCGGGGATACCATGACTCCTGTCTCAGCCGGTGACATTTAAATGACACTAGGCTATTTATGAGGCTATCATAATAAATATCATAGGCCTAAGTCTAAATATTATTATTACTCTAAAGGCTGAAAGCCCAGTCTCCTGTCAAAAATAAATTTACATTATTATAACAAAGAAGCATAGGACTACTGGTTACTCAAACATTGTATGATTGACATAATTTATAATTATGTGACTCAGTTAGATTAGTACAAAATAGAAGTAGGTAGACCTAAACTTTGATAATTTTCATGTTCCCAAGGTTTCCATGAAAAATCCTACAGGTTCATCAGCTGAGATTTTAATCGTTGACCTCTGATCTGAATCCAGAGAGCTCAGTTTATCCCTTTTTATTATTATTATTATTATTATTATTACTATTATTATGATCACTATGTTTTATGTCACACATGTAGGCCTACAACTGGTGTATTTATGTATGTACGACCAAGAAAAATTTCCCTATGGGACAATAAGGGATTATCTTATCTTATCTTATCTTATCTTATCTTATTTTCCCCCATCTAGAGAAGTAAGTGACTGAGACCTCCTCTCCCAATACAAACTCACTCTCAGTTCCGTTCATGTAATGCAGGGAATATTTTGGTATTCCGGGACCAAGGCACTTTAGCACATAGAAGTCTGTGGTCGTTGCCATGGAGATTTCATTGTATTGGCAGTTCTTGTTGTAATTGCACGTAAGGCAAGTCTCTTTCCTGATAGGAATCTTCACGCTGTGGTCCAAATCAAAGAGCATTATTTAATAATGAACATTCACATTGAAATATGTAGAGGCCTAGGCCTATGCTGAAACAAACGTTATATTTTTTTTTATTCTTCTGTAAAAAGTGGGAAAAAAAATTAGCAAAAAAAAAAGAAAAAACAAATATAGAAAGGTGTAATATAAAATCTCACTGAGTGAAAAGCAAAAACTTACGTGGCTAGACTGTCAAAATAAGATGAAAATTGAAATAATATCATTATTCCAGTAAAGTTCGACGCCTTTGTATTTTTTTCATACTTATCTGAATAAAAAAGTAAAAAAAAAGCAAAAACATCACCTTAATGTAAGCAATACAATAAAATTTCATACAAGATGTTGTAGGCCCTACCTATATAAATGTCTCCTTCTTGGGTCCAGATGGGGGCTTGTGAAATATCTGTGAACATGAAAACAAAACATTACATGCCTGCTTTGTTTCTAGATCTACAAAACATGTTGATAAGAAAAAGAAACATAAGAGTAAAGAACCAAATAGCTTATCTTTACTTAAAATAAAATGTAGACTTTAACAACCCCCCCCCCACACACACACACTTTCCATCCGAAAAAATAAAAAGAACAAATCTATGACCACAGATAGATTGGCTAACTGACAGCAGATTTACAAAAAGTCATCATGGGCCTTCATATAATGTAAGATAAGATAAGATAAGATAAAGATAAGATATACTTTATTGTCCATCCAAGGAAAATTTTTGTCGTGGTTACATGGGCTCTATAAGCACAAGATAACAGATCCTAAGACAAAAAGAAGATAACAAGCCTTATATAACGAAAAAAAATAAACAAACAACAAATACTTTGATCAAGATTACATTTTTAAACCCCACCGATTCAATAATGCAGAACCAAGCCCCCGCACTTCTCGCCCCCTATTAAAAAAAAAACACAAAAAAAACCCCAAAAAAAAACAAAAACAAAAAAAAGAAAAAAAAAGAGTGCAGTTACACAATTACGACTGAATAATTCTGGTAACAAATTTTTTTTGTGTGTGCTGCTAAGACAAAAAAACTCACAAAGTCTGGGTCTCTTGATCATAGCCTTTGATTTCGGTGACCTCCCAGTCCCCCTCGGTGACAAAGCTCATCTTGTCTTGTCCGTCTCCAGCCTGACAGAAAGAAAATTTAAAAAGGCAACATTAATTTTATGTTGTTTTGTTTGTTTCTTGATGTCTATTAAAGCAACTGCTTGTCTATCCCATGGACTAATCCTAAGGTTTATGTCAGAGTATTTTAATTTTATAGGTTGCCGCACTTAGGATAAAATTTATCCCCTGTTCACTTTCAACATTTTTTAAATAATTATTATTATTATAAATTGTCAACGTATGAAATCTTACTTAGAAACCTAGAATTCTTATTTTTAGAGCATATACGCAAAGGAGTGGCCTTTTATATAAAAGACAAACATTAAACATTATAAAAAAACAAAAACAGCCTTTCAAGAGAAAAACAACCCGACCAAAACTAGAACAAAAACAAAGTAAAAAAATTGTTGGTTTGCAAGATCTACTAGGCGAATTTCCCATATCACAGTTTAGAACATTTTTTTAAAACAATATTTTGGGCCTGAGTATTGAGTGTAACTGTATAATTGATTTTTTAGTCAAAAATGGTTCATTTATTTCCAAAATTTACCCGAATCTCCACCATGGCAACATGTCTGAAGTAGAAGCCATCTGTGCCAGATTTTTGAGGAGCTATTATGAAGTAACGGCTGCCATCTTCACTGAACATCGGCGGATGCAGCTGCAAAAGTAAACAATAATTCACAGTTATTTTTTTTCCCAATTTTAAAAACGATAAAATATATGTTTTATTGTACCAGTTCATGTATTCTTTAAAATAATTGATGAACTTTACCCTAGTCTCTTAATAACTGATTCAAATTAAGCTTGTTCCACCTTAAGTTTAAAAAAAAAAACCTTATCAGAACAAAATTTTAACTGAGATAAGTTATAGGCCCCTACTGTAATGCATGATCTACCTTACTCGTTAAAAATTAAATTATGTAAAGGGTAAAAACTCTTACCACATCAAGCCACCCTGTTTCAGATTTAAGCTCTGTACTCTGTAAATGAAATAATAATATTATGCTAGCGAACATTTATGTTCTGTAAATGAAATAATAATATTATGTTAGCGAACATTTATGTTCTGTAAATCAAATAATAATATTATGTTAGCGAACATTTATGTTCTGTAAATGAAATAATAATATTATGTTAGCGAACATTTATGTTGTGTTATTTAATTTAATCTTCAAAGGCAAATTTATAAGTAAAAGAAACTGCCATGAAGGCCTACTGTTAATAAAATTAATGTCCTAGACTTTATAATTAGGCTATAAAACCAAGTAGGCCCCTACCGGGGTAAACGCAACGTGTATAAGTAGCAAAGGAATCGTTGCATCAAAATACAACAACAAGTTAGCATTCAACATATAATATTTCACTGGGGTGGGATAAACGAACGGGGGGTGTAGGCAAATACAAATAGTAGCATATTGGGCTCGAATTTCAGGGATACTAGGTTCGATCATGGGCAAATTTCTTTGTCTGATTCGTCTTCCATTGGTTGGTCTTGGATCAGTGCCAGTACATTGTTATAGTCTGAGACGCATGTCTTAGTAGGCCTATCCCCCCCCCCCACTTTATTTAGTATGACAGACATTAAATTGCCAGAAGTTAGTCCTGGGACCCGTTAACGCATATGACCCTTCTTGGGTACCGAGGAAATGTTTAAAAATTATGAATGATTTTTGTTTTGAAGAACAGCTGGTACCCCAGTCATGGTTCATTGCTAAGGAGACAATATTAATGGTCTAATAGATATAAGAACATATCTGATACAAGGCGCAATGTGGGGAGGGGGGGCGGTCGTCCTGGGGTAAGACATCGGTTTCCGATGCAAAAGGTCCGAGTTCGAATCCTAACGACTGTGTTCCCTACTGGTTGGGTCGGTGTCAGTATAATGTGAACGGCTGAGACAGGAGTCATGGTATCCCCGCCCTGTCTCGTGTGTGGCCGCACATCAAATTGTCAGACGTCTGACATTGCTATTTCATTCCGGTTCAGGTACCGGTACATCGATTTGTTCCTATTGCCCTTTTGGTTCTGTCGATTTGTTCCCGTTGCCCTTTTGGTTCTGTCGATTTGTTCCCGTTGCCCTTTTGGTTCTACCGATTTGTTCCCGTAACCCGTTAGGTTTTGTCGATTTGTTCCCATTGCCCTTTTGGTTTTGTAGATTTGTTCCTATTGCCCTTTTGGTTCTGTCGATTTGTTCCCGTTGCCCTTTTGGTTCTGTCGATTTGTTCCCGTTGCCTTTTTGGTTCTGTCGATTTGTTCCCATTGCCCTATTGGTTCTGTCGATTTTTTCCCGTTACCCATTTGGTTCTGTCGATCTGTTCCCGTAGCCATTTTGGTCCTACTTCGTTTAGTAAACTAGTAAAAATAATATTCTTTCTAAGACAGACGAGCGTAGCAAAACATACCTTCTTACAGAAACCGGAAGCAGCTGAACAGAGCGTCAATATTGCTCTGTCCTGTTTCCTGTTTAACCACGTGACCAGAACATCCTTATCATTCCTCCAAGCGACCTTGTAGAAGTAGAAATCTCTGCCAGGAGAGATTCGGTTTAGAGAAGGACGGAAAAAACAAACAAACGTAAAGTTAAAGTTAAAAAAGGTTAATATGCATTATCATCTTTAAGTTTAATATTTTGAAGAGGAAACCGGTGAAAAGAGAGAGAGAGAGAGAGAGAGAGAGAGAGAGAGAGAGAGAGAGAGAGAGAGAGAGAGAGACAGAGAGAGAGAAAGAGAAAGAGAGAGAGAGAAAGAGAAAGAGAGAGATAGAGAGTGTGTGTGTGTGAGAGAGAGAGAGAGAGAGAGAGAGAGAGAGAGAGAGAGAGAGAGAGAGAGAGAGATGGGGGAGGGGGGGTAGAAGGAAATTAAGAATCAAACATAACAAGACTATGTATTTACTGAATTTATATCATCACCAGTATGTAAACGACCTGTGACAAGAATTAATAACACATAGTTTTTCACCCCCTTAAAGGTAGCTCAATGACTAGAGATTGTGAATTCAAATTGAAAGTCCCGGTTTTGAATCGCGACACAGAAATTCTCTTCCCCCCCCCCCCTTTTCTGTATTTGAGGGGCAGCATTAACATTTTTCAGACATAAATCTTAGGATTTGTCCTCGTGGCTGACATTAAAAACACACAAAAAAAATAAAACAACAAAGAGAAACAACACCAAAAACAATAAGAACAAAAACAACAAAGAAGCAAAATTTGACACAAGACAAGACAAATTAATATTTTGCTAACATGTCAAGATCATAGAATAACATCAAACGTAATATTAATAACAAAATGCACATAACTTCAACATGTATTAATGACTTGTGTGTCTTGGAATAGGGGGGTACTGGCTCAAGTGGTAGACCATTGGTCTACGGACCAGAAGGTCCGCTGTTCGAATCACAAGATCGGTCAAAAATTTCTTTGTCCAAATTTGTTCCAAGCTGAATCGTTTGGTGACAGTTAATAAATGTTCCTTGCCTTGTGTTAGGCAGCACTTAAAATTGTCTGATGCCAGTCATGGGACCCGCCCATAAGTTAGCCTATATATTGCTGACGTTGGACGTTAAGCAAAAAAGCAAAACAAAGCAAAACCAACCAAACAAACAAAACAAAAAAATAACAGACGTCCGTCTTGGGGCCCGTCCACAATATAGCCTATATAGTGCTGATGTTGGACGTTAAACCAACTCAACAACAGGTACAATGTGATTTCATTCCGGTTCCGGTACATCGATTTGTTCCTATTGCCATTTGGTTCAACACACACACACACACACACACACTGTCTAGGTAGTTTTGCTGTGGGTACGATTTAAAACATACGTTTTTAAATTATTGATTAATATGTCTTCCGCTTTTAAAAAAGAACACCATTGAAAAATTAACGCGCGGCAAAGATAAACTGTAGGACAGATTGACAAGCAAACCACATGTAAAGTGATGCATCGCTGAAAGAAGTGAGTGAGTCCAGAGAAACGATAATATTGTGGAAATTTAACAAAAGACGTGATTTAGGCATAATATTAAAATATACAGGATCTCATTGGAGATTTACGATAGATTACCAATCTATGATTTACAATAGATTACCAATCTATGATTTACGATAGATTACCAATCTATGATTTAAGTGTTTTCCGAACAATATCAAAGAGGCAAAGTGTTTCTTGGATCTGGTATTTACTATTTTGGTAGTTTTAAAATTTGGCCTCCTGATTGAGAAAAATATGGCATACCCAGCGTCAGCAAATTCTGATGGTGGCTGGAGGACGTGACCTGTTTTATCTGCCAGGTTGTAAACTGTCAAGTTAAAATAGGGATTCGGGTAACCAGGCTGTGGAAAAAAATGTAATTCATGATTAAGGTACTAGAAGCTATACCGATATTAGATTCAAAGGGTATTCATTTTTCGAAGGACCAGTTATGAGTTTAAAGTAAATTTCCAAAATTTTTATTGGTTGTGAACGGTATCCATACGCTGACAAGCCTATTAAAAATATCGATATAATAGATCGGTAAGATCCGTCTTTTAATGGGACATGCAGTTACCCCGAAGTTGTACCATTGATGCCATAATTATTTTCTAGACGCCCGACCGTTGTAACATTGAGGTGATAATTTCTAGATACCCCATGATACAATCTAGATACCCCATAATACAATATATATACCCCATGATATGATCTAGATACCCCATGATAATATGACCTAGATACCCCATGATATGACCTAGATACCCCATGATAATATGACCTAGATACCCCATGATATGACCTAGATAACCCATGATATGACATAGGTACCCCATGATATGACCTAGGTACCCATGATATGACCTAGGTACCCATGATATGACTAGATACCCCATGATAATCTAGATACCCCATGATACTCCCCATGATATGACTAGATACCCCAATATGACTAGATGCCACACAACTATACCATTGATGTCATACGTTCTATGTGGCCCATTACCTTCGGGTAGCTTATATTGTAGAGCTTAGTGTAGGCCTCATTCAGTGGACCGTACACTGGGAAGTAAAACCTCGGAACCGGAGTATCGTCAAAAGTGGCGTACAGGATATAGCTTGATTGTGTAGACCACCAGATGGCGTTGTTGCTGGCCAAAACTTCCTCTGAAGGAAAAAAAAGGGTGGGAGGAGGAGGGGGATTCCAATATCACTATTATTTAAAAAAAAAATCAGTTAAAATGATCTAATTTACATTACAGAATATAGTGGCCCTGATGGTTACACATGCTCAGGTTCAGTCAAGCTTAAACAGCAGATGGGTAGAAGACATACCAGGAACTAGCGCCCAGTTCAGGTTTAATCTCGCCTGGACCTACCCTCCACAACATGATGGAGGAAATGACACAGTCCAGGCTGCAATGATAGACTCGTATCTTGGACTAACAACCCAAAATTTAATGTGGAGGTGTAGTCATAAGATGCTAATGCTAGCACAGCAATAGTAGGCCTATTGTCTGATAAAACCCATGGAAGAGGTGATAAAGTTACAGTGATAAAACTGATATAGACACGAGGGAAGTTTTTTTGTACCCGAAAATCTGTCTCTTTGTGTTACATCTCTTATAATACAGGCAAGGCGCGTCCTATACTGCTATGTAGTGACATTGTAGAGAGAGAATGAGAGAGAGAGAGAGAGAGAGAGAGAGAGAGAGAGAGGGAGAGAGAAGGAGAGAGATAAATAGGTAGGTAGGTAGATATATATGTAGGTAGATATATATAAATAATTGTCTCTCTAAATTGGCTTAAACTAAACTTAACTAAATAAGGTTTGGTGTTTGCTTGTTTTTCTTCAAACAATTAATTGGCTCTCTAAATTAAATTTAACCAACCACAATCCTGGCCTAAGCTCACCTTCGTAGACCCAGTCGGGCACGCCATTGTATATGCGACCTCTGATTCCATCCTGTGTGATGTTGACGATGGCAGCGTCCGGGTCTCGTTTGTAGTAGACGTCGTTCTCCTGGACTAGAATCTAGAAACAAGAGTTGAGAGGGAGGGATTTGGGGGGGGGGGGGGCGTTAGTGGGTGAGTATACGGACTATGTCTCGTCTTAACTATGTAAAGCGCTTTGAGTCATGATATGATCTAGATACCCCATGATACGACCTAGATACCACCTGATACTATCTAGATATTCCCTGATAATTAAGATCTAGATACGGCCTGATAATTAAGATCTAGATACGGCCTGATAATTAAGATCTAGACACGACCTGATAATTAAGATCTATCTATACGGCCTGATAATTAAGATCTAGATACGGTCTGATAATTAAGATCTAGACACGACCTGATAATTAAGATCTATCTATACGGCCTGATAATTAAGATCTAGATACGGCCTGATAATTAAGATCTAGATACGGCCTGATAATTAAGATCTAGATACGGCCTGGTAATTAAGATCTAGATACGACCTGATAATTAAGATCTAGATACGGCCTGATAATTAAGATCTAGATACGGCCTGATAATTAAGATCTAAATAGCACATAATAATTAAGATCTAGATGTCCAATGATACCACCAAGACCCCCCCCCCCCACGGGCTTTTTCTAAACGGCACAAAAATACACCAT
>RQTK01000579.1:173688-194664 GCA_003991915.1 Elysia chlorotica | reverse complement strand
ATCATCATCATCATCATCATCATCATCATCATCATCATCATCATCATCATCATCATCATCATCATCATCATCATCATCATCATCATCATCATCATCATCATCATCATCATCATCATCATCATCATCATCATCATCATCATCATCATCATCATCATCATCATCATCATCATCATCATCATCATCATCATTATCGTCATCTTAATCATAATATGCTATAAAAATCACCGGTTTTTATCGAATTTATTATAACTCTTAGCATACTGATTGAAAAAATAACAACAACCCAACATTTTCTCATGATTAGCTAGAAGATTGTTATCACTTTATATCAATGTTGTTGTTTCTAGTGTTCTTGATATTGTTTTTGTTGATGATGTTGTTGTTGTTTTGTTGATGTTGTTGTTGGTGTGTTTTTTTGTGTGTGTACCAATACTGCACCGTACATTGATTAAAAAAATAAAGACCGGAAAACATTTTTTTTTTTTTTAGTAAACGAGTTATCTCCATTTACAAAGAACTTTGCGACACTGCGCACAGTACGCCTAACTACTGCTACAACAGGGAAATGTCAGGATTTTCTCCGTCAATATTCGGAATAAACACCTGAAGTCAATACAGTAATAATCAAATTTACGTTATTTGATCTATCACGCTGACAAAGTGTAGCGATTTTTCTAAGTACACGTTTATATGTTTTCAAGTAATTATTCCAACTACCTAAAGTGCATGTTTAACATTGCGAGATTATGCCTTCCTACAGCTTCCTTACGTCTCGACCTGCAAAAAAGAAGCACACTAAGGGCCCTAGTTGTAGTAGATGCAGTTGAGTTGGTTTAACGTCCAACATCAGCACTATATAGGCTACATTGTGGACGGATCCCTAGACTGACGTCTGACAAATTTACGTGCTGCTACACACGAGACAGGGCGGGGATGCCATGACTCCAGTCTCAGCCGGTCACATTATACTGACACCGATCCAACCAGTAGGGAACGATATCGCCAGGGCTCGAACAACGGACGTTTTGCGTCGGAAGCCGATGTTCTACCCCAGGACAACCGCGCCCATATAAACACACTAACGACCTTAAGTTCAATCTTACATCTTTTCTTAAGTGTTCTAATTAGTTCTTAATATACTTTAAGACGAGTTATCAGCTTGCCGCAACATTGTACTTTCGGTGCTAGAGTTTGCAATCCCTTTCATTAGGCCTGTTATGATTATGTTAGGCCGAATCGTAAACTTGCACGAATAGTGTACCTACGATCCTATAATAATAATAATAATAATAATAATAATAATAATAATAATATATATATAATAATAATAATAAATAATAATAATAATAATAATAATAAATAATAATAATAATAATAATAATAATAATGAAGATCATTTTTTAAGCGCTTTATCCCAGTATAGCCGGCTCAAAGCGCTTTACATAGTTAAGACGAGACAATTTATCAGCCATTCACACACATTATAAGGCAGTTTTGCACATAAAGGACATGATACATGAACAGCAAAAAAATATTATGAAAAATGAGTAAATTACACATATCAAGAAAACATTAATAAAAATTAAGAGGAAAAATCCACTGACAAGTGCACTGTAAATAAGTAGGTTTTTAGGCCTCTTTTAAAACTATCTCAAGTGAGCCTATTATTTAGTTAAGCCAGCATTTCTTAAAACTTAATACTAGTAAAAACTCACCTGGCAGCCATTTTGCGTTAAAGCGCTCGTACCGAAATTTACTATCTAGGATTTCGTCAAACGTAAACTTCTCGCCATAGTTTTTCTCGTCCTCGTCTGGGGAAAGACAAAATAATGTGCTGTCACACACGAGACAGGGCGGGGATACCATGACTGTTGTCTCAGCTGGTCACATTATACTGACAGCGACCCAACCACTAGGCAGCGAAATCGCTCTACAGGGAGACACTTGACAGTCGAACCCGATTTCGCCTCGGTTTCATACTTTTCATATGCTTATTGTAGACTGGTCCCAAAACTAACATCTGACAATTTTACGTGCTAGGATATCGGTTTTTTTGCCTAAGTGGGTCAAACTAAACTGACACCGCCCCAGTCTATAAGGAACGAAATTGGACAAATACATTTCCGCCTGATTGTGGCTTTCGAACCGCAAACCTTTCGTTTTGGAGACGACCGCTCTACCACATACGCCACCCCCATGGCCTACTCACCATGTTACGTCCCTCTCTTGGCTTGACGTCGCCTAGGTTCCCCTGACGGATCCTATACGGTTGCAATTCGTCCAGTGATAACGTGAAGGAACCACGATGATATATACAGACATTTAGCAGAGTAATCGTATGCATCGGGGTTTATAGTTCTCATGTTTTATAATATTTATCAATTACTCATATTCACCAAGTTTTATTCTAATGATGAGTCGACACTCTGAGTTAATAGCATAATGGTATCTTATTCATAGTAATAACTTGAAAAGTTATTGTTCATTTGAATTCAAAACCCCGCCCCCTCCTTTTTTATTTACTATTATTGGGCCATATTCATTCGTGTTTTTTTTAAATACCAACAACTGTTGGTATTTATAACAAGCGGGATTTATTACAGTGGCCTTGGCTTGGGGGTGGCATTAAGGTGCATTTCCTACACAGCCACTTGGACAGATTTCCTGAAAATCTGGGAGATGTTAGTGACGAACAAGGTGAACGTTTTCATCAGGACCTGAAAGTTATGGAAGACAGGTATCAAGGTCGGTGGGATATCCATATGATGGCAGATTACTGTTGGAGCATTCAGCGTGACTGTGTTAGGAAAAAACATTCCAGGAAATCCCTCAAACGAAAGTTTGTTCCAGAATAAATGTGTGATATTTTACTAAAGCAGCAAACAACTTATATCTCTTTAATCAAGGTAAATACTTTTATAAACAAAATGTTCTCATAGGCCTACTAATTGTTGAAGAACAGCATGTAGCGTAAAGTATTATAAAGGTACAAAGAGGGCGAGGACGGGTAGCTTATTGCAAAAAATCTAGACCTGATAGAAAAAAACTGATGCCATTTTTTAAATCAGCGACCCAAAATTATACAGAAACAGATTTAAAAATGCATGCAACTGACAAAAAGTTAAAATTTGTTGCCCAGTGTTATTGGTTTCGAACCGCACAGCTTCCCAGACACACACAACACACACACACACACACACACCCACGAATGAATCGGTACTTCCAGCGTGGGTAAAGTCTAAATTATCACTCCCAAACTCCCCATCCTTTCCAAGGCACGCACAATCTGCTATTGTATAACAAGCAACGGTGTCTCTCTAAGTATACTAAATAAACAGGATTTTAAACGAACCCATATGAAAAAAAATTTCTGCCCCATTACTACGGAATAGGCTGGTGGTCTTCCAATTTTTGCGACGTGCTGTCTTTTGTTTTCTCGGTAGAGAATTTCACCGCTTTTTTTTCTTCTTTTATTATTCAATCGGTAAAACCCACAGATATCTATTAATAGATGTGGGAAAATCAGACAAAACCAAGAGATTTATTTTGGTTAGATAGTAAATGCGTGCGGTTTCCTAGCAACTTGCGGAAGTTGCGTTTACGAAAAGGGCCCGTAATCCAACTTTGCATTAGCGTAGATTTTAGGAGAGGCAGACCACTGGAATAATCATAGGAGATCTGGAATTTTTAGGTATTTTCCACAGTGATAGAAGTGGGATTGTAGTTAAAATGCCTACATTAACTTGGTAAGTTTAATTGTAAGAAGCTCTCGGCGCGCTAAGTTTGATGCAACCGGTACCTTAGTATAGTTTAGTTAACTATTCTTTTATACTTTTATATAAGAGACGTAAAACCAATAGAACATCACATTAATAATAAAATGGTATAACAAAAGTGAAAGATGGAGAAAGAATAGAAGGATTATAGTTTTGCTAATAAGCAGAAGATTGATTATAGCCATGGCTGTGTCTAAAGGTGGAATGACCTTAAAAAAAAATCAAGTTTACAATTTCTCTACAATAGGAAAAAAAAACCCTCCACCAAACAACAACATCATCAACAACAAGATCAAGAAGAAGAAGAAGAAGAAGAACAACAACAACAACAATAGATAATGTAAGAACGATGACTAGGCCTATTGAAAAAAAATATTTAGAGCGCAAAAAAGTACATCTTTCCTAGATCCAAAGGAAAAACCCTGAAACAAAATAACAACTCTAGTGTCTTTAGAAAAAGGGGTCCATAGCTTCTAATCCTACCAGACGATAATAGAAAACGGAAAATAAGTTGGAAAAGACTAAACACTACATAGAACGCGACATTAAACTCTACATTTATTTATCTTGGACAAAAGAGGTTAAAAAAATAAGTAAAGCTTTGTAAACTAAAAGCTATTAAAAAAACAAAAACAAAAAGCCCAGCAAAAAACAAACTACAAAAAACAAACCAACAAACAAACAAAACCAAAAACAAAAAAACAAACACAAAAAACAACCCACACACAAAACGCCCAAAAAACAAACAATAAACCCCAAGAAAACAACCAAAACCTGAAACAGGAAAAAAAATCCTATGTATACTTCTACATAGCAGGCTATTCCCCTATCTTCTAATGATTTCTGATAAGCTTATTGTTACTCGTATTGATCCTAAAATCCTTAACACCCATTCTTTCTTTATCTTTGTTATGTTCAATATATGGATATGATGATCTTCGGGTGAACTGGTATTGATTTTAGTTTTCAACCCTCGGTCATTTCAACTTATCAATAGATCTAGTAGACTGAACTGACGTCTGACAATAATGTGTGCTGCCATACACGAGACAGGGCGGGGATACCATCCAAGACTCCTGTCTCGGTCGGTCACATTAAACTGACACCGACATTTGAACTTATCAATAGATCTAGTAGACTGAACTGAAATTTGAGAATGAGAGAATCATTGATTAACCTGCGCTTTCAAAGCTTGAGTTGATTTCCATCCCAATGAAGCAAATAATAATGGCTAATACCAGCTGTAGTGAGCAGAGTTGAGTTGAGTTGGTTTAACGTCTAGTAACATCAGCACTATATTGGTGATATTGTGGGCGGGCCCCAAGACAGACGTCTTACAATAATGTGTGCTGCCATACACGAGACAGGGCGGGGATACCATCCAAGACTCCTGTCGCGGTCGGTCACATTAGACTGACACCGACTTCTGGTGTATTGATATTGATTTTGAGGCCACGGTCATTTTAAATCATCAATAGATCTAGTAGACTGAACTGAAATTCGAGAATGAGAGAATCATTGATTAACCTGCGCTTTCAAAGCTTAATTGATTTCCATATCACTGAAGCAAATAAGAATGGTTCTTACCAGTTGTAGTGAAGGAAATTTTTGACAATCAAGGTTTAAAATTGTCACCCACAATCTTGTGCTGTGATCCACATAGGCATCTATTTGAAATACGTTAGGTGAGCTATATAGTTAAACATCTAGAATTACCTTCGCGACTAGAATTAAAAATAAAACAGCAACACATACGATACCCTCCCCCCCCAAAAAAAAACACAAAATTGCTGACGGTGGAGCTCAAGAGCTGTCCCTCCCTTCTTCCCCCCCCCCCAAAAAAAAAAAAAAAAAAAAAAAACAAAAAAAAAAAAAAAAAAAAACAAAACAAAAAAAAAAACACACGCACCCAAAAACAAAAAAAAACAAAAAAACAAACATAACAACAACAACAAACAAACAAAAAAACAACAACAAAAAATAAAGAAATTAAGAAAATAGAAGGTAGACACAGTTAATAGATGTTGTATATGGATGGCTTAAATGAACGAAGACAAGACGAAAATCATTAAATGTAATACCAGCAGAAGTAACCTTTCCAGTGATCTTAATCATATTTGCATTGGAAATGAGAATATACCCTTTTCAGATAAGGCTAAAAACCTGGGTGTGTACTTTGATTCAAAATTATCTATGTCATATCAAGTAAATAACTTATGTAGAATAATGTATTTAGAGCTCAGAAGAATCAAGCAAATGTCTCCATTTTTGAAACAGTCTAATTTGAAAACACTCATTTTAGCATTTGTGTTCTCGAGATTGGACTACTGCAATGCTCTTCTGTATGGTCTACCCAATGACACACTTTTCAAATTGCAGAAGATCCAAAATAATGCAGCTCGCATGATACTTAAGAAAAAAAAGAGAGACCATATTACACCCATGCTAAGACAGCTCCACTGGCTTCCAGTGGAGGCCAGAATTAAGTATAAAGTTGCTACTTTGTGCTATAAATGTAAATTCCAACAAGCACCCCAGTATCTGAGAGAGAGAGAGGGAGAGAGAGAGAGAGAGAGAGAGAGAGAGAGAGAGAGAGAGAGAGAGAGAGAGAGAGAGAGAGAGAGAGAGAGAGAGAGACAGACAGACAGACAGACAGAGGGAGACAGAGGGAGGGAGGTAGAGAGAGGAAGCGAGAGACTATCATAAATTATCTCTTGGACTCACTGGGGGTGGCGATGATGACGGCGATGACGATGAGGGCACAAACGACAACGATGACGAGCAGGGCGATGATAATTCCGCGCCAGTTCCTCTGCTGGGCTGTGTTTCCGACGAGTTCCTAAACAGGGAGACACAGGGAGAAAGAGAAAGAACATTGGTTAGAATATTGTAAGGACAAAATATAGATTGATTAATGTGGGCTATTGGCAGAGATAGTTATATTAGTCTGTATTAGGAAACTCCTGTTGTAAGTGTCTAGAGGGAGAGATAAAGAACATTGGTTAAGACATTGTAGAAAAAATAAAGTAATTATTTAGTAAATGTTGGCTGTTGGCAGAGATAGTAATTTCAATTTCAATCTGTATAAGGAAATTTCCGTTTGAGTTGTCGTGTTGGATTGGTCAAGCAGGCCCCTGTTTCCCTGCTGGTTTAGGAGGAGTCAGTATAACACATACATGACTTCTCAACGTGCATGTGACTTCATAGTCTTATTAGGGTCATAATACATTATCATAACAGTCAGGTTACTAACATTATAGTTGTTTTTTTTTTAATTAATATTTTTAGGGAAATGAAACAAGTTGTTGAAAATGTCTTTTTTTAAATGCACGTGATTTTAAAATAAAGTTTCCAAAAATTTGGCATGACTGATTATTTAAATTTTTTATTATTATAAAACAGATGGATTGGAAATATTCTAAGATTCAAAGGATGGGTCCGTGTATTTTTGTTTGTTTTGGTTTATCTATGAGATACATCATTATGTTAGCAGGTGACGATGGTGTGCTTAGAAAAGTTCTTATCTCGCTCTGCAGTCTTATCTACATATGAGGTCATCCCGCGCAATATACAAGACCTTCAAAGAGGTGATAGCTACACTTTCTGTTGTTAAACTTTTTTTTTTTTGTTCAGAGTCAACAATGTAAATATTTAGAGTATCTTTACAAGCGGAGGTGTCAAAGGTACTATTATCATCATCATCATCATCATCATCATCATCATCATCATCATCATCATCATCATCATCATCATCATCATCATCATCATCATCATCATCATCATCATCATCATCATCATCATCATCATCATCATCATCATCATCATCATCATCATCAGCATTATCATCATCACCATCATAATGCAGTGCCGTGCCGGTTGGCATTGGCGACCCATGTACCTTCACATCTCTCTGCCCTGGCATTTTCACAATCAGGTTGATCGCTTTGCTTCCAGCCCGTGCCAGATATTTTGCTATGTCTGCCTCTTGCTCTCTTTACATTCATTATTTTCCAAGTTGTAAGAAGGATACATACGGTATACAATATTTGTAGGTTTCAATTTTAACAAAGTCAGTTATTAGTTTGACCCATATAAATCATACCCCACACAAACACACGCTACTAACGCTATTCTAAAAATACATACGGCCTATTCACGTAGATTTCTCCGTCATAATAATGATGATTAAATAAACCACAGCGAAGAACTAAAGAACAAGGAAAATATCAAATAAACCTCTGTTTAACTAAAGCGGTACTAAATAAGTCTAGTACAGCCTACAGCAACCAGAAACATGGTTCCAAGTTTGTGCTGTTGTGTATGAACCAAAATAATGAGAAAAATTAATGTGTGATCTCCGTGAAACCTTTCACTATTTCACACTGAGACTCCAAACATTTTGCCTGCTTCTAAACACATACCACATACATGACACATATATGGAAATAATGATAATAATTTTAATACCCAACGTACTCATTTAGCCATTTATTGTAGAGGACGCGATCGTGGGTTCATCGTAAATTAGGATAACATACATATAGCTGTATTGGGGTCCTGTTCAGTTATATTTAAAACACGCAGGGCGGAATAATTCCTTTTTAACGCCCAATGGCACACATACATGACTTCTCAACGTGCATGTGACTTCATAGTCTTATTAGGGTCATAATACATTATCATAACAGGCGATCAAAAACAATAACAAAATAACAAAGAGAAAGCGTAAAATAGGGGCTGCATAAAGAGATAATTATGCTATTTGATATAATATCCCAGTGTTGTGAGGCCTTATGGCCTTGTGCCCGTTCTTGTTGTATCTGCCTCTGTCATCTATGTTTTATATGGCATTATCTATGCTGATTAACCCACTTTCTGAGTTTTATGATGATACATCTAACACAAAATTAATGCATGCATAAACCCACTGTTATATCATTACTTTTACCTCTATAATTATTATTCGCTAACCGTCGCCATTCAGTTGTTTAGGCGCTCATTGCTAACATTAACAAACTAATACCTTCTCTAGCTTTAACTTCTCTGATGGTCCCAGTACACATCCAATACGTTGACGGGTCCCAAGACTCACGTCTGACAGACACGAGACAGTACGGTGATACCAGGGCTCCTGTCTCAGCCAGTCCCATTATACTGACAAAGACCATTAATAAACCATAACAGAGGGGGTTTTATGCAACCTGTCGACCATTTGATAATTATATAGGCCGTTTTACCGTTTTTTTGCTACATTTATTTAGTCAACTGGGTAAAACTGCCTAACTGTGTAACACTTTGAAGAGCCGTTAAACATTAGATAATGTAGGCTTTTCGGAATACAGAACGCAACACACGTAATATAAAATTATTATGATAATTTCGCCTTCATGTGCTTAGACCAGCTTTGATCAGTTAAAAGTTCTAAGCGATTTTTTGAGACGTGTTAAGATCTCTTGATCAATGCAATACATTAGTCTCTTAGTCATTTGGATCAGGGATCATAGTAGTAACAGTCTGTGGGGTTTAAAACTTGGACAACGTGTTATTATGGGCAGGACATACATAAAATTCAGACTCCGCTAGTGGGCGGCGATTAGTTTGAGTTTGAGTTGTTTAAACACCTAACTTTGGTACAATATTATGCTATATTGTTGAAGATCCCCAAGACTGACGTCTGACAATTTTATGTATTGGTACAGATGAGACAGGGCAGGACTGCCATGACTTCTGTCTCATATGGTCACATTAAACTGACACCGACTCAATCAGTAAGAAACGAAATCACCAAGGTTCGAAACACGGACCTTTTGCGGCGGAAGCCGATGTTCTACCCCAGGGCTACCGCTCCCCTCCAGATCTTTGGAAAGGTCAGAGACTGAAGATTTTTGTAAAAAGTTTCACAAAAAGAGCTCACAGTTCTACTTATATAGGGAGTTGGCTGGACGCGTGCTCATTCTTTATGAGCGGTAGACCATCGTTTTAATAACGTGTTTTTGTTATTTTGACGCAAAAGGTTTGTGGTATCAGCCCTGGCAATTGGATTCCTCAATGGTGGTTAACCTTTATTCTCCTAACCCAAATGCGAAAAATCACTATCGTGAAACCTTTCACTACATGTATTTCACACTCACCGGTAATACCAGAGACTATAGATTTATAGAGACGTTTCACAAAAAGAGCTCACAGTACTATTGATTAAGGGCAATAGGCGTGACTTTCAATGGCTCTATGTCTCTATCTCTTTATAGAATTAGGGCGGTTTAACAATGAATTTTTACTAGGTTTTAAAGAAGGAGGCAAATAATTATTGTCTTGAGCCATAATTATGCGTAAAATCGTCTCCGTGAAAATTGACACTATTTCGGAATGTCCCACTCTCTGTTTATGATGTAAAGAATGATAGTGTGTAGTGCTGTGTTGCGCACCAAAAATAGACGCCGTGCTGTGCACACATGTCTATTAATATCAGTGCTATAAATAGAAATCTGGGGTGGTGTGTTATCTAGAGAATAGAACCTAGACGTGAGCATTATATGTGTACATTTACAGTCGTAACGGTTGAACACACTGAGGAATTTTGCATAATGGCAAGAATAATGGCGACTTTGCAATACTGTTTCCACCTCTCTCCCTCTTACCTTCTCCATCTAATTATTCTAGCCATATTTTTGTCTTTCTGTGTGTCTACCTTTCTATCAGTCTGTCTGTATGTATTTATTCTTTCATTCTTTTCTATGTCTCTCCCTTTCTTATTCACCACCCTCTCTGTCTCTCTGTCTCTGTCTCTCTCTCACTGTTTCTCTCTGTCTTTCTCTCTCTCTCTCTCTCTCTCTCTCTCTCTCTCTCTCTCTCTCTCTCTCTCTCTCTCTCTCTCTCTCTCTCTCTCTCTCTCTCTCTCTCTCTCTCTCTCTCTCTCTCTCTCTTTCCTAGATACTAATTGAAAATAGCCTACATAACATAGACCTAACTATTTAGCGTAAAAATAAAACCTTTTCACACCTCCGTATGAAGTGCTCTTCCATGAACGCTTTAACGCACCCAAACCACACAAATATTCAAAATAGGGCATTCTATAGTACTTTTAGAGAGTACCATGGAATCCTTAAAAAATTCAATAATTCGGAAACTGGAAAACAGTACTTTGTGTTGGCTTCGAGCGAAAATTGATTTTTTCCAGTTCAAATTTTCTTTAGCTATAAAGAAGGAAAATCTTCAATGGGACCACCACTACTGTGTTGTTAACTTAAAGTGTTAACTTCAAAGATGTTTTTATTTTATGTTGAGCTCTATGTATGGATCTCTCTCTCTCTATCTCTCTCTCTCGCTCTCTCTCTCTCCCTCTTTCCCGGGTTATTGTATCCTAGGCTCAAACAACTGATCCTATAATACGGCGAATTGTAGAGAGAGAGAGAGAGAGAGAGAGAGAGAGAGAGGGAGAGAGAGAGAGAGAGAGAGGGAGAGAGAGAGAGAGAGATAGAGAGAGAGAGAGAGAGAGAGAGAGAGAGAGAGAGAGAGATAGAGAGAGAGAGAGAGAGAGAGAGATAGAGAGAGATAGAGAGAGAGAGAGAGATAGAGAGAAAGAGAGAGAGAGAGAGAGAGAGAGAGAGATTACTATTCTAAAGGTACTCTATACTCAGAGTAACTCGTACATTGTAAATACCACGCGATCTCCATTCGCATCCAGGCTGCTAATGGATACAACAACAAAAACAACAAAAAATACACCGTACAACTGGTTACAATAATCATTTTTTATCATACAATGAACTGGTAGATCCGCACATGTGTATGGGTGTAGAGCGCTTGCCCTGTTAGTAGTCCAGAGCAACCTACGCCAGTTCAAAACCCCGCAGCTGTCTATGGTACATTACGTTTTAAAAGAATAGTGTCGGGTTTACAAAAAGAGGAGAAACATGATGAGTATGGCTTTATTACGCAATAACAATTTCAAAATCATTGTTTCAAGTGTAACATTTTAGACATTTAGACCAGCAAGCTTTGAGCTGAATTCATACAAGATTTCGGGAAGAAAACGACTTTCATGACCATCATTTTCCATGGTCGATTTGTCTCTATGGAATGAACCATTGCAGACAAATTGGCCATTGTTTCTATTAATAGCATAAACAAGTGTCGGAGTAATAACCATAAGGAAGAAAATGAAGGTTGACCCAAGTCTATGGCTGATGTAACATTGTTGGGGTAATGGTATAAACATGAGATGGAACGCTTCTTACGTTATGATTATGTTATTGATGGAATGCCAGTTGGCAACTGCCCATCGTCTTCGGACTTCTGACTTCTGACTTTTCTGATTTAAGCAACAGTAACAGGCTGTTTCTACGTACCTGGCCACTATGGCGACACCAGTTCTGGCAGAGTTGCTTGGAATGTAGCACTCATTATAGTACTGGGTGGCTACAGGTACAGGTACAACTGATTCTTCGATCATGTTTCTTTAGTTACTATAAAAGTGCTGGACATAATATACACTAGAGTATATAAACAAGGATTCTATATCAACCATAATAATAGTGCTAGGTATAACACTAATGTACTCTTTAGTATAGGTACAATGATACTTTATTAACCATAAAAATATTAAATAGACCTGATAGTAAACAAAGTACAGAGAGACAAGGTATTGTATAAACGTACTCTCATTGAACTTAAAGTACTAATAACACGGAACTAGTAGGCTATCAAATTCATGAATAAATAAGTCTTTGTTGTATAGTACTAACATAATTTAACATGTAATATTCGATTAGTTAAGAACCGCTTAGGTTTCCAAAATCCGATAAGGAGGTGTTGTTTTTGTTGTTGTTATTGTTGTTGTTGTTGTTGTTGAGTTGGTTTAACGTCCAACATCAGCACTTTATAGGTTATATTGTGGACGGATCCCAAGACTAAGGTCTGACAATTTTATGTGCTGCCACACACGAGACAGGGCTATAACCAACTTAACTACTCAACTAAATTTTTTCCACCCCTCGCCCCCTTCTTGAACCTCCTCCACCCTTTCAATCCACCACTCCCTCCCCCCTTTCAATCCACCACTCCCCCCCTCCATCCTCCCCGCCACAGACCTTGGGTACCAGCACCGTCTGACAGGTGAGCTTGCGGGTGGTCGAGTCGGTACAGTACACGTCCGTGTCATCAGCGCGGGTCAGCGAACTGCCCCCGCCCTTCACGGATCCGCTAGCCCCGGCGCTCTGTATCATAGCCATGGGGGTTCGAGTCCAGACTCAGGTACAGAGCCCGTGCCCGTGCTGGTTGTGGTGGTGATGGTGATGGTCACCCTTTGGACACCTCTGAAACCCTTGGACATCCGGTTCCGGTGTGAATTGGAACGTCGAACCCTCTGGACAAGTTAACAGAGCTATGTCTTCTAGTTTAGTCTTTCTGGTCTTTCTGATTCTCCCTCGAGGCCTCATCACAGGCTCAATAGGAGGGTGGCACATACATAGGTCTACACAGACATAGATCTACACACACAAAGATCTACACAACACATAGATCCAAACAGTTTTCGGAAATGCTTCCTTATATTAAAAAAAATATTAGTAAGTGAAGGAAAAGAAACTGTATCCGAATAATATTGTCTAAACGGGAGTAAAAGACACTTTTTTGCTGAACAATTTCTTAAAAACAGGAGTTTAGCACTTTGAATCCGGAGAATAATTCCTTAACGCAGGAGTAAAATACACTTCTTTGGAGACTGCATGTGTTAACTTAACTTGGAAAGCTTAATTTACTGGCATCAACATTATCTTTTTCTTAATCAATTAAAAAAAACTCAACAAAAACACCCCGAAACATCACAAAAGTTTTTGCGCTTTGGACTATCGTTAAAGCCTGAATGAAAACTATTGATCATAATTATTAAATCAATAATGATTAAAGTTCTTGGGTATCATTTATGGCGAGACCCACGGCATTCGGTTTTTTTTTTATTTACACGAGGAGTGCATAGAAACAACAAGTATAAGGCCCACAACCTGTTGGTTGATTCTGGGGGACTAATAACCGAATGGGAAACCACAATAAATTGTAGACGATACCATACCTCAACCACTTCAGTGATCAGGTAAATGCTTAAAAATGATGTAACAATAGAGCACGAATGTCTATTAAGTTGACAACTTTTTAATCAAACTACAATGCTTTATGATTTGAAAGTGATAGGGTCGGATATGATTTCAACCAGTGAATGAAAGTGACAGACATTCACGGCAATGGCGATAAAATTTTGCAATTTCATTTATTGCCTCCAGAAAAAGGCGTCCAAATCAACAACACATCACTCAAATGGTTAACCTTGGAATGTACAAATTTATATATAGGGGGCAGGGAAAGGGAGGTATCACTCTCTTAGTCTTATAAATCATTTAGAATTGGTACGCTGCAGCCGCCATATTGGTCAGTTCGGTTTACAAACAGTGGACTTTATGAAAAATACACAACATGAGGATTATTTGCTCTTCTTAAACACATATTCAAATCCCATGGAACTTGAAAACATGTTTATTCTCTAAGAAGCAGAAACTACTACATGTATTTTTAAAGTCGAAAAGATTTCCTGCATACCTCAGCCAGGCCCTGGGATATTTTACCATTGATCTGGTCAGATCAGAAGAAGGACAGTTGGGATTCCTCACGCGAGATGCGCTCCACAGATCGATGTCTGATTAATTATGCAAAGCTGCCTGGCCAGAGGGAGATTGTGTTTTAATCACAGACCAGGAAAGACGGGCCAGTGGAAAATTTAAGATAGAGATGATGTTAAGACATGCTTTCGGCCTCGTTCTTGGAAAACTATAAAAGTTTGATATCTGCCGGTACTACATGTCAGAAAATTCAAGCCATTCATGGACATCTTAAGATAAAGATGATGTTGACACATGCTTTCGGCCTCGTTCTTGGAAAACTATAAAAGTTTGATATCTATCGGTACTGCATGTCAGAAAATTCAAGCCAGTCAGAAAAAATCTTAAAATAGAGATGATGTTGAGACATGCTTTCGGCCTCGTTCATGGAAAATTATAAAAGTTTGATGTTACCGGTATTTCTTAGATGCCAGTAAATCCAAGCCAATCAGTGGACATCTTAAGATAGATATGATTTTGACACATGCTTTCGGTCTCGTTCATGGAAAACTATAAAAGTTTGATATATACTGGTACTACATGTCAGAAATCCAAGCCAGTCAGTGCACATCTTAAGATAGAGATGATGTTGTCACATGCTTTCGGCCTCGTTCTTGGAAAACTATAAAAGTTTGATATCTACCGGTATTTCTTAGATGTCAGAAATCCAAGCCAGTCAGTGGACATCTTAAGATAGAGATGATGTTGTCACATGCTTTCGGCCTCGTTCTTGGAAAACTATAAAAAGTTTGATATCTTCCGGTACTACATGTCAGTAAACCCAAATCAGTCAGTCAGAGATCCTTTGTCTTTCAAGAGGTTGGATGCTATGGTATTCCATCTTTCTCGTTCAAGAGCAATCTCGGAGCAGTCGTTGATTTTCATTCCAGTCGCGTCCTTCACGTTCTTGACCCAACTTATCCGCCTCTTTCCCCTACCTCTCGTGCCTTCCACCGTACCCTCTACGATCTTCTTCTGTAATGAACTGTGGCTTCGTACATGTCCGAAATATTTAATTGTCCTCTCCTTCACTGTTTTGAGGAGCTCTTTTTGCTTGATATTTACCATTTCTAGTATCTCAAGGTTTGTTTTCTTTCATTTCCAAGATGCTATTGTTATGATTCTATATCATTCTCTTAAGCTTCTATTCTTCTTTCAGTATCCGCAGTCAGAGTCCAAGTTTCACGCCCATATATATGTATAACAAGCAAGAGTGGGTAATTGAGTAAAATAGTGATAATTAGTAGCAAATACAGGGCAGAATAAATGCATTTTATTTTGAAAATTATATTGTTTTACCATTGAAACATTTGGGTGAGAATTGTTAGGAAATCGAAATTTGAACCATTTAAAAAAAGTTTGGCCTTAGATCGGAAAGACTTTTATTAAAGTAAAGGAATCTTGGATTTGAGAATGAAGGAGAGCGAGTTGTAATTAGATTGACTAAACTATTCTGTATAAAATATCCTCAAAAGGCTGAATTTTGTTCAGAGAATAGAGCCTTACTATATCTAAGGCTGGTATTGTTCAATTCATAATCAACAAGCTCTATCAAAATGGAAAATTATTGATACTTTAAAAATCCAATTGAAAGTTAAAAGAATTCCTTTATAGGTTGTCATTTTGCATGGGTGTGAACGTACTATTTTTTTCTGCCACTTTTCTAAAAAGTGTCACTGGAGACTATAGATTTTGTTAAAACTTTGTAAAAACTATGATGATTGGAACCATAAATTCAAAACACGAATCTAGTGAACACGCCTCAAGCTTACAACAAAATCTTAATAACAATCAACACTGTGAGCTGTTAATGTTTTTTGTGAAACTTCCCATTAAATCTATAGGCGCCACTATGTCTGAATTCGCATGGGAACTTTACACATCTAAATTTATGGACCACAGGAGGTCTTATCCCAACAATACTACCAGAGACTATAAATTTAGTGAGATGTTTCACAAAATGAGCTCACAGCGCTTTTGATACGGGGAGCTAGATCACTATTTCTTCATTGAAATGAAAGAGGTTGAACAATGTTTATTTCTATTAACTTTTAAAGAAGTAAAGAAACTGCCTTAATTATTTTGTCCAAACCACCATACGCAAACTCTTTCCCCGTGTAGCCTCTCACTTTTTCACAGTCTCTGGTACAGCGGTAAACAATGGTAAACAATGGGAATGAGCTCAGTTGCAGGTGATGGACAATAACAGTAAATACAGTAGGCCTGCACGGTAGGGACTGGTCTAGTTATAACGTCATGACCATTGTCCAATATTGATTACAATGGGACCCTTGTTGTAACGGGTCATCTGGAGTGACAGCTGACAGCGCCGGGCTGTCTCGAGACAGCTGGAGAGACAAGGGTAGAGGGAGAGAGAGAGAGAGAGAGAGAGAGAGAGAGAGAGAGAAAGAGAGAGATAGAGAGAGAGGGGAAGATAGATAAATAGATAGATAGATATATAGATAGATAGAGGGGAGGAACGGAGGGACAGATAAAGGAGAGAGCGAGGGAGGGAGAAAGGAGAAGTGAGGGTAGAGGGAGACAGTTGTGAGTTTTTGGTGGTTGAAGGGTTGAGTTTTATGAGATAATAACTTTGGGATATGGAGATATATAGATAGATAGATAGATAGATGGATAGATAGATAGATAGATAGATAGATAGATAGATAGATAGATAGATAGATAGATAGATAGATAGATAGATAGATAGATAGATAGATAGATAGATAGATAGATAGATAGATAGATAGATAGATAGATAGATAGATAGATAGATAGATAGATAGATAGATGGGTAGATAGGTAGATAGGTCGATATACATGTATAGCTATTTAGATAGAGGAAGGGCTGGAGATAGAGAGATCGGTTATAGCACTGAGGCTAGGAAATGAACCGAAAATTTATCTAATATTTCAAGAAACTGAACTCGTTATTGATCCGATTTCATACTCTTTTAAAATATCGACCTTTCATTTTATTTTATTTTTCGGGAGGGGGGGGGGGGGGAGTATTTTTTTGACATTTCCTTTTTTGAACTTTAAAAAAAACAACTTTTAGTCTATTTTAACAAAATATATGGCACACAAATAACACAGATGCACCACTAATGAATTAAATCCTTGAAAAAAAAAACCCACACGATAACAAAACAGCTCGATATTAACAATTATGGATCCAGGTGAAGAAACTGTGTAAGTATCGTATTTGAGCGAAGAAAACACACCTATTTGACTGCTATTGGAACATGGTGCGAAACAGCTTCACATTATGGTGAAGAATCTGATTTATAATTCCAACAGGGCGAGAAAAAACATAACTCCTATTTCACTGAAGAGTTGTCAAAACATCGTCCGAACGAAAACAATATTATTATGATGATAAAGGAGAGGATTTCTAACTCCAATAGCGCGGAGGAAACAGAACTTCTGTCTGACATGACAGCCGTCAGTACAATCCAAACGAAACGGCTATAAAATAATGATGGATGCAGATGAAGCAGTTGATCTTTTATCCCAATAGAAACAAAACTATTCAATAGTCGCCAGTATAGTAATTATCCTTCGAACGAGAAAAGCTTGTCATACTCCGAATAATCCAAAGGAGAAGTTCGAAAAAAAGCTTTTCATAATCCAAAGAATGAGCTCGAAAAGAACCTTAATAATTATCCCAAAACAGCGAAAGAAACAAAACTACAATTCCATCGTGGTCTTTACATCAGTCTACATCTTCTGGTTTGATTCACTCCCTTTCCCCGCTCGCCGCTCAAAGGATCAGCCTTATATACACCCCGGGTCCACTGTGTATAGAACACCTGTTGCCTTTGTTTCCCGGCATAACTTAAGCATCAAGCATCGCTAACGCTGGCCTGGTCGCAGTGCCACAGCCACAGGCACTTTGGGTCACTGTCGTGTTGCGGGAGAAAAGTAACTGTTGAGTTGGTAAGCGTCCAACGTCAACACTATATAGGCTATAGTGGAGGGGGGCATCAAGACTGACGTCTGACAATTATTTTTACACTCGCTGATTGCAGTGCCACAGCCACAGGCACTTTGGGTCAGTGTCGTGTTGCGGGAGAAAAGTAACTGTTGAGTTGGTTAACGTCCAACGTGAGCACTATATAGTAGGCTATAGTGTGGGCGGGCATTAAAACTGACGTCTGACAATTATTTTTACACTCGCTGATCGTAGAGCCACAGGCACAGGCACTTTGGGTCAGTGTCGTGTTGCGGGAGAGAAGTAACTGTTGAGTTGGTTTAACGTCCAATGTCAGCACTATAGTGCGGGCGGGCATCAAGACTGACGTCTGACAATTATTTTTACACTCGCTGGTCGCAGAGCCACAGACACTTTGGGTCAGTGTCGTGTTGCGGGAGAGAGTAACTGTTGAGTTGGTTTAGCGTCAAACGTGAGCGCTATATAGGCTATAGTGTGGGCGGGCATTAAGACCGGCGTCTGACAATATTTTTTTTATGTGCTGCTACACAAGATCCAGGTTGGGGAGACCAGGACTCGTGTTGCGGGAAATACAACTGTAACGCAACAAGAGCGAATCAGACAGGTTTAGCTAAAGCGCTAGAAAAATCTACTCTTTATTTATCCTTTTTCGTGTTAAAATCAGGATAAATATTAAACCTGGTTCTTTAAGTGATGGAGTTGATATTTAGAGGACAATATTGTATGTTTTAAATAATTTTTGTGTCATCTCCTCAAAGTTTAATCATTCACAAAGCCTGTATTATAACCCGAAGAGACAACTAAAATCACTAAATTACTCATACACATGCAAAAAAAAATTGGTTGTCGAGTGGACAATATGACAAGAATGGTTTCTTTCTGCGCCATAGACCTAATCCAATCAGTTCGGGACATAATTTCTTTAAAAAAAAAAGAATCTTCTGACATAAGTAAAGAGGTAATCTCTATATAAAAAAAAAACAACAACAACCCCGAAATCCTGCAATTTTTATGTGTTCTTTTCTCAAGCCTTTAAATTACAGGCCATAATAGAATGATGTAGAATTGTGTCGTAAGATATATGAAAAAATACTATGCGTAAGACAGATTGTAAGTTACTGCGACGTTGTACTTACGGCCTAATATCTAAATTTACTGATGTTACAGAGGGTTTCTGAACAAAACCGCTTTTTCTGGGCGCCGAAGTAAAGAGTATACATGTACTTGTAATTAAGCCTGTTTGAGGGACATAGCGCCTGCATCTACTTAAGGAACAGTTACACTAAACCAATATTTCGAGTGACACGTTGATGCCGCCGGATCCCTCACAAATTAGCCTAAACACATCCACCCTCCCCCAGAAATTAAAAGCGCGTCATGCATAATATGCATATATGTACAGCGCTCCTCAAGGGACGCAACTTTCACGACCTTTTGTGCGTATAGTGACCAAGCAAATCCACCAGGGATCCATTCCTTGACCAGTGGTCCGTAGGGGTACAATCCAATTAATTTTCTATTGGTCAGTTGCCGGGAAAACCCGATGTCTAATTTCGTCACAAGGTTAAGTTGTCTACAATGGTTGGTAGAGTATTTTTTTTGAGCGTTCGGGTAATGACGTCAAGAGAAATGCCGCATTCTCTAGCATGCAATAGCTGTTGGTCCGACAGCATTTCTTATAATTATTTCATTTAGCTTGAGTGAAGGCCGAAGGTGGTTCCCTGTTGTTCAACACTATGCCAGAGAGAATAGATCGGGGATGGTAAGCAACTGGTAGTTTTTATCTGTCCCCGCGGAAAGTTGTGATTGCAACTTGTAATTTTTGTTGTTGTTGCAACTTTTGGTCAAATCGCTATTTTTGCAACTTTTGGTCAAATCGCTACATTTTGCAACTTTTGGTCAAATCGCTACTTTTTGCAACTTTTGGTCAAATCGTTACTTTTTACAACCTTTGGTCAAATCGCTACTTTTTGCAACTTTTGTTGAATTCTGCAGTTTATTGGAATTTTTTTTTTCACAATTTTAACTAACATTGTGCAACTCCTTATAGGGAATACAATTTCATGTGTATTTTTCACATATTACCACATAAAGGCGTACCAATCACACCCGGATCAATAACAAGTGAGGAAAGTCTGGAGCCAAATCAATTCAAAAGGTATATATAATTATATAATTATGAGCCTTTCAATCTTAAAGAAAAATAATTAATTATTCCTGTGTACAGGGATTATACTACTACATCTAGACACCCCTGGCCTGAAAAGTTAAAAGATCCAGTTGAACTGTCTTCATCTTACAAGAAAAAGAAGTAGAAAAAATGGAGATACACGTAGTAATATTCTCTGGATGATAGTTTCTACACCACACATGTATTCATTTTTTTAATGTAGAGCAGTAAAAATTATTAAAAGAAAACTTTCAGTCATAATCTAACAAAAATCGTTTTGGATGCCTGAAAAAATGTCCACACACACACACACTCTCTCTCTCTCTCTCTCTCTCTCTCTCTCTCTCTCTTTTTCTCTTTCTCTCTCCCTCTCTCTCCCTTTCTCTCTCTCTCTCTCTCTCTCTCTCTTTCTCTCTCTCTCTCTCT
>RQTK01000579.1:140310-159040 GCA_003991915.1 Elysia chlorotica | reverse complement strand
AAAAAAAAAATGTTCACGCTCAACACAAAACAATCTTTCCCTTTCCATGACAACAAGCTTAAAACGCGTTCACGATTGATATATTCCCTAATCCATATTAAAAAGTTCAATGTGCAAAAGAACAACACCTCACCTATTCCTGTTCCAACAAATTACGATACTTAGGTTCCCGAAACTCGCCGCCATATTGCACAAGAAGAGTAATTTTTTTCGGAAAGAAAATGGATGCTCTTTGTACACTTCCGAAGGGCTGTTTGTGCTTCAGCGAAACTCCATATCCTGTGTACAGCTACAAGGCAACAATTGTCGTGAACAACGTATCTATAAACCTTGCGTGTGGCAGTTCTACGTGCTCTCTTATATACACCCAGCGGTAACATCGTCCATTCTGTTTCAGCCAGCAACATGATACCGACATAGAGGTGAAGCTGTTGTTGTTGGTTTGGTTTAACGTCCGAAATCAGCACTATATATGCTATATTGTGAACGGATCCCAGGACTGACGTCTGATATTTTTTTGTGCTGCCTCACATGAGACAGGGCGGTGATACCATGACTCTTGTCTCAGTTGGTAACATTATACTGACACCGACCCAACCAGTTACAGGGGACGAATATCGGACATATATATTTGCCGATCGTGGGATTAGATCCGCATACCTCCTGATCTGAAGACCAACGTTCTACCACATGAGCCTTGCGTGTGGCAGTTTTACGTGCTCTCTTATAGACACACAGCGGGGATACCAGCCATTCTGTTTCAACCAATCACATTATACTGACATAGAGGTGCAGCTAGGCATAAGGTTCTAAAGTTACATGTTTGTTTTCACGGCATGTCAAATCAGAAATGGCTAATGGCTATTATGGATGCGAGAATTTCAGGTGTAAATCAAAAGAAGAAACACTGTGTTAACCCTCTCTCTCTCTCTCTCTCTCTCTCTCTCTCTCTCTCTCTCTCTCTCTCTCTCTCTCTCTCTCTCGCTCTTTCTCCCCCCTCCTTCTCTCTCATCTTCTTCTTCTTCTTCTTCTTCTTCTTCTTCTTCTTCTTCTTCTTCTTCTTCTTCTTCTTCTTCTTCTTCTTCTTCTTCTTCTTCTTCTTCTTCTTTTTCTTCTTTTTCTTCTTCTTCTTCTGCTACTTTTTCTTCTTCTCCTCCTCCTCGACCTCCTCCACCATCACCTCCTCTCCTTTCAGAAGCCACTGTCTAACATCGTTTATTTAAGCACACACTCATTATGCCTACACAGCGTGTTTGAAACCGCTGGGACCATCTAAACACCCGTTAAAATTACACCTCTCTCAACTAACTGAGCAGAACCCTGTCATCAGCGCAGCAACTTCAAACATTAAAGACTTTGCTATCCATGCGACAATAATCGATGACATAATGACGACTCTTGAACATTGAATTTTACGATCGCGCATTGGCGCTTTGTGGGTCTAGGAGTCTAGAAAAGATCCACAACTGAACGGCGGTGGAGATTTCTATTTCTATCGTCCTTTGAGGGAATTTGGGGGGGGGGGGGGGGGGGGTAAGTTAAGTTGATGAGTTGGGGGATAAACGTCTAGTGTGAATATGATGTATACTAACCTCTGATAATTTCACGTGGTATTGCATAAAGCGGGGAGACCTGGGCTAAAACATCGGCTTCCGACAAAAAGGATCGTGGTTCGAGCCTGTTCGAGCACTGGCGATTTCGCTCCGTACTGATTGAATCGGTGTCAGTTTTATGTTACCGGCTGAGACAGAGGTCGTGGTATCCCCGTTCTGTCCCGTGTGTGAGAGCACATAAAATTGTCAGACGCCAGTCTCGCAATCCGTCCACAATATAACCTACATATTGCTGAAGTCGGACGTTAAAGCAACTCAACTACATCCACATATCGTCCTCGATTTCACCATGGACCTGGTAATCGCAATACCTCTGTTTAAAACTCGAGTGCGTGTGTTTTAAGCTCTATCTCTCCTCCTCAATTATTGATCTCGCTCTGGAAAGGCTCCTTTCATCCATTTCGACCTTTAGATTAAGACGGCACTGGCCCTGGCGACTTAACGCGACCTGGAGGATCTTAATGGGACTGGGAGAGGCAATACAGTTCAATGCAGTGCAATTCACTCTGCAGGGGAAAAAGCAAAAAAGAAAAAGGAAAAAAAAAATACAATTGGTGCCTTAGATGGAGCTGACTATTTAAAGCTAAAAACAACAACAACACAGATAGAAAACAAAAAAACAAAGCTTTATGCTATTCATCTGCTTCCATTTTTCGCCTAAATATGTACACTGTAATAGCTGATTGCGCTTGGCAAGGTCTAAGTCTCAATTGTTAAGACGCCGTTACTGATACCGACCCAGGCAGTAGAGGAGAAAACTGGACAAAACACTTTTAATCGATCATGGGTCTTAAACCAGGAACCTCCAGGTTGGAAGATCGACGCTCTATCACTAGCGCCAGATGCCCCTCAGCACCGTTCCACCCAAAGAAAAAATACATTGGGGTATCTGCGAATAATTTGAACAAATTAGCTACCCAGTATTGAGTCTGTGTCTGTGTCTGACTGTCGGTCTAATAGTCTATCTATCACTCTTCATTTGTCTGTCTATCTGCTTGTCTATCTATCTGTCTGTCTGTCTTTGTCTCTGTTTCTATGTCTGTCTGTCTTTGTCTCTGTCTATATGTCTGTCTGTTTCTTTCTCTCTCTCTCTCTCTCTCTCTCTCTCTCTCTCTCTCTTTCTGCCTCTCTGTCTGTTTCTCTTTGCATCTGTCTCTATGTATGTTTCCGTCTTTTTATGTCTATTCATGTCTCCGTCTCTCTGTCTTTGTCTTGGTCAGCCTCTCTCTCTCTCTCTCTCTCTCTCTCTCTCTCTCTCTCTCTCTCCCTCCATCTCCCCTTATCTTCTCCTTGAATGTCTTTCTTCCTTCCCTGAGATATCCCCATACATAATATTCTCAGAACCTAGAGGTGTGGGGGTGATAAGTGTTATTAATATTTCATCTCACGATCGGGCCAGGCAGAACAGGATGATGCCAAGACTGGATGGATTTGAACGTCAGCTTCAGTGCTTGCTGCACTCTGACAATGATGTATGTATAGCATGATTAATACCCAGTCATACAAGTACCCATATACACACATACACACACAGTGTGACTGTTGGGGACATGTGTAGTAATTAAAACATAGTCCATCTATAAAGAGAGAGAGAGAGAGAGAGAGAGAGAGAGAGAGAGAGAGAGAGAGAGGGAGAGATGGGGAGATAGATAGAGAGAGAGAGATAGAGATATATACATAGAAAGATGGATAGATAGATAGATAGAGAGAGATACATAGAAATAGAGAGAGAGAGAAAGAGAGAGAGAGAGAGAGAGAGAGAGAGAGAGAGAGAGAGAGAGAGAGAAGAGAGAGAGAGAGAGAGAGAGAGAGAGAGAGAGAGAGAGAGAGAGAGATAGATAGAGATAGACAGAGCTGACCTCGTACCCAAAGCACAAAAAGTTAATTTTGTCGATCGACCGATAGGCCTATCGTTCGCCCGACTCTTTTTTCCCCGACCGATTTTTAGATGTAAACGCCGCCTTAGACTATTTCAATCTTCAGAGTTAGCAATAATTATTCATAGCATAGGATTACGCACCAAGAACACCGTAGAACAATGGAAAATCCCGCAGACAATAGCATGCTTCACCAGCAACGATAAAACGGAATCAAGCTACAAATCGGTTATTCCCGGAATGCATTAGATCCACATTTTGGTGCGGAGCGATCGAAGTAAAGACGTTGCGATTAAGTGTACATAGCAAAAACAAAGACGATAGGTAAAGGAGTGTACGAAATCCTAGACTTATGGATGAAGTAGTGATCACCCCATCCCCCTATAGCCTATAATTATAGTGCTGACGTTGGACGTTAAACCAACTCAACTCAACCTCCCCCCCCCACACACACCTTTTCTGCTTCATAAGCGGTGGTGATTGTGTAAATCGTTATCGGCGCATAGATCGTAAATTCTGTATTGCCAGGCTGGCTTGCCCTGCGGCCAAAGTGATGAGATAGATATAAAATTAGTTAAGTTAGCTGGCAAGTTCCATTTGTAGTGGGTCAATCTAGCCCTCTTTGGGCTTAGTGGGTGATAAAATTCACAAACGCAATGCGGATATAATTCCGCCCTGCTAAAAATTTAATAACCATTATTTTTTGCATTTTCTCGCCCAGAGAAATTAAATATGCGTATAATCGTGTAGATCTAATCGAAGCTAAATGCGAAATGCCAAGTTTGAAGCCAACATACTTTATGGAAATTTTAATTTTTCGATTAGTCTTATCACAATTAAATCAATTTTTTTAGAAAAGAATACTTTTTTGCAGAAATTTTATGTAAAAGAAAAACATTTCTATTCAGCATAGAATATTTTTGTCTTCGAGAGATAAACAATTTTAGTTTTTTCCTCACTTGTCTATGATACGTGTTTAAATCTGTTGTGAACATTTCATGCTTATAAAATATATTATCAATAATATCCATCTGAAGGAAAAGGTTTAGCGATATTTTCATAGAATGTTATTATTCTCTGGCACAACCTTCCATCCCAGAGGCCCCTAAAAAGCTTTTGGTTTGAGCCAATCAGCCCACGATGTTTGGGGAGGAACACAGCACGGCCCGTGTGTTGTCTGTGTAAGCCACGGAGATCAAATATTGATAGAGTTCTGGGGTCTGGGGTCTGGGGTCTGGGATCTGGGTTCTTCTGGGTTCTGGGTAGACAGATGGTGGCTCTGTGTTGAGTTGTTGTTGTTCTTGTTGAGTTGGTTTAACGTCCAACATCAGCGCTACATAGGCTATATTGTGGACTGACCCCAAGTCCGTTATGAACCAGTAGAACTTTAATTCAAGGCGAAGCTGTTTTGAATAACCTTTTTTGTTCCAAGAGAAATCGAACAGCAAACTAAATCTAATAATTTTTGATTGATCAATAAACAAATGTTTACATTGTTTTTAACGTTCTTTTCCGAAAAGAAGATGATTTAAATTTTTTTTCAAAAGTGAAATCCATAAATATATTTTTTTTTCTTTTTCTTTTCTTTTTTTTGTGCTTTTGAACATTGCTTTACGTGTTTTCGTAATCTACCTAGATCGGATTTTTTTTTTCCTTTTAGTTTTCAAATTTAAAAGAAAGAGGGGAAAACACTTCCTTTTTTTGATCGTTGTTTGAGAGTACAAGCGTCCCGGGAAATTTAGCTTCTTCCTTAGAACTTACAGTTCTACAGCTCTACTTAACCTAATCCTTCTATCTAGGTCTAAGGGGAACGAACTCCCGTCTAACTTTTCGCTTCCGATTCGCTGAAGAGAGGTGACTTTATTAGAGGCCTTACGATTGCGGAGCCATGATAGTGGGAACGAGGACAGGACGAGAGTCTAGGGAGTCTGTACAAGTGTGCAATCATAGCTCTATATAATGCTAGACTTATGGAGCCAACGAGCGATTTTTAAAAATCTATCTATCTATTTATCTGTCTATTTACATCTCGATGTATAAGGCAGTCTGTTTAAGGTTACCAGGGTACCCCATAATTTTTGCTCCAGTGTTGTATCTGAAGGCTATATTGTTTGCATGAGCTGGAAATAAGTGTTGCATTTCATGAGGACATGTTCTGGAGTTTGAGGGTAGTTTTTGCATGGACAGAAAGGAGAGTTGCTTATCTTTAATTTTTAGATGTGTGCATTTAGTTGTCCATGTCCTGTTCTACGTCGAAAAATTCTGTTTTGCTAACATCGTGGGAGATAATGTATGTTGTCTTTTAAATACATAGGGTTTGCTCTGGTTTTCCAGTTGTCAGTATGAGATGTGAGTGAGAAAAAGAAAAGGGGACAAAAAGAAAGAGCAGATACAGAGACAGAAACGGAGCGACAGACAGAGACACAGACATAGAAGCAGAGACAGAGACAGGCAGACATACAGAGAGAAAAACAGAGGGAAAGACAGAGACATAAACAGACAGACAGGCAGACAACAGATATGCGTAGTTATAGAGACATAATTATATACATTGAAAGAAAACGCAAATCACCAGACAAACAGAAGATTAAATAGAGACAAACAGAGCTAATTTGCGAAGAAATTATTAATCAAGAATATTGCCTCTAATTATATAATAAAACAACAAAGACACTGAAACGATCATGAAACTGCACAATCACAAAAAAAATCTTTATCGCAGTTCATACCCCAATCAATAGATAATTAATATCACAAAACGGGTCTTAAAACCTCTATTGTTGCCTCTCTGGTTATTTCAAATACAGCTTTGTTTGGCCTGAAATCGACGCAAGAGTTGAAGAAGCAAAGAGAAATCGACCGAGCCCTAATATCGTATTCATTGTGCACAATTCTACTCGATTCGGTCGACCGATTCTTAATCTTAGGGAAAAGCCAACGGTTCTTTTAAGGAAGGAAGTATCGATTGGTTGATTTAAATCGATACCAGTATTTCTTCAACAGTTGACTGATGGATCGATATTTGCAGCTTTAGGCAACGTCTTTCAAACGCTCAATGGTGTGATAAACTCTCAACGTGTTTTCCCAAAGGGAACGGTGCGAAAAAAGCACTGACGATGAAATAGGGATTTAGAATGGGAAGGATTCGTGTGTATAAAAGTGTATATAAAATAATGTTGAATGACATTAAGAGATGCGTTTTACGCATATTTGTTAATAGAAATTTATTTATCGCATGGCATTTACAAATCAATTTTTAAGTACATTAAGTAATTTTTTTTTTTTTTTGCACGAAATTCGAAAACCACTTTGTATATTTCTAGAAGTGGAGTGAAGAAGGTTTAAAAAGAGGAAGACGGACCGGTGAAAATGGAAAAGGAATGAGATAGAGAGAGAGTAAGAGAGAGAGAGAGAGAGAGAGAGAGACAGAGAGAGAGAGAGAGAGAGACAGACAGAGAATGAGACAGAGAGATCGAGAAGAAGGAGTGAAAGAGACAAATAGAGATACAGAGAGAGAGAGAAAGAGAGAGATAGATTGATAGATAGATAGATAGAGAGAGAGGAAAAGAGAGAGAGACGCAGAGAGAGAGTGTGTGATATATATATATATATATATATAGAGAGAGAGAGAGAGAGAGAGAGAGAGAGAGAGAGGAGTCGGAGATTATCTGTAAGATCGGAATCGGTGGTCAATAGAATCAAGAGGGTCGGTACTCAAGAAACCATGAGACCAAGGAACGCACTTTACTTTCGTGACTGATGCGAAGGGGAAAGTTTGCAGGTTCAATCAAAATCTTATTACACCCCCCCCCCCCCTCCTACTAAAATATCTCTCACTCCCTACTCTATGGCTTGGTCTCTCATTCGCCCTTCGAGTTTGAGTTCCTGGACCAATCCATTCAGGCATGAATGTATGTACACACATTGACATGTTATAGGGTTCCTTCATTTCTGATGATAAATTACTTCCGGGTCTAGAAAAATGGCTCGAAGTGAGGGAGAGAGATAGACAGAGAGAGAGAGAGAGAGAGAGAGAGAGAAGAAGAGGAAAAAGAAAAAGGAGAAGAGAGAGTCAGAGAGACGCAGAGAGGAGGGAAACAGGCAGAACGAGGGAGAAAGAAAGAGGGAGGGAGAGAGGGAGACAGAGAGAGACAGAGAGAGAGGGAGAGAGAGAGAGAGAGAGAGAGAGAGAGGGAGGGAGGGAGACCAATAAAGACGTTTTGATGGGGGTAGAGAGTAAAACATAAATTTTATGAAAACTGAGGTGTGAGATAAAAGATAATGAGAGAGGTTTGAGAGAAAATAACTATGATAAAGGATAACACGATAGAGAGATACAATTATCATTATTATAGGATTTTACGAAAGACGTAGAGTCACGGAAAGATTGGAAGCAAGGCGGAGATCGAGAGAGGAATGGAGATAAAGAAGAATATTTAAAAAAAAAAACAGACAGAGAGAAATATAGATAGCGATAAAAAATAGAGAGAAAGATAAATGAATACAAAGACAGAGACAGAGACAGAGAGAGAAAGAGGGACAGAGAAATATAAAGACAAAGAGAGAGACAGAGAGACAGAGAAATATAAAGACAGAGAGAGACAGAGGCATGTGAAGACAGAGGGAGAGAGAGAGAGAGAGAAAGAGGGATAGAGAGACAGAGACGGAGAGAGAGACAGAGACGGAGAGATAGAGAAAGAGACAGACATAGAGATACAAGAACAGCCACCCAGACAAAAGGAGAAAAACGGATTAAAAAAAAAACCGCAAAATCGCATTATAGTCTTCCAGATTTCATGGGAAATGATTGTTGTCATCTGAATTCAGGAGGGAATAACACGACACGGGGGGGGGGGGGAATTTTGTTTTGTCTGAGAATAAATTATTGTTATATCATGTTTGTATACCTTTTTCTTTCTGGGTAGATAAGAGATTTTTTTTAAGGATTTAGTTAATATGCTTATTAAAGAGTGAATTTTATACAACGTCTTCATGTTTTCGTTGTGGTTTTTTTTAATGTCTAATGATTAAATTTTACTTTAAAGTTGTGTGTTTTAACTTGCTTTGAATAATTTTTGCTTTTAAATTTTTTGAAGAGGGGAACGTTTGTTAAAGGATTTTATATTCAATTAAATATCAAAGTTTTATTGATTAAAAAAAAACAACAACGTTTCTTTGAAGTATTATGTTTACAGAACGTTAAAAGCAAATACTTGTAGAAGAAAGGACAATCATACAAAGTGATAAAATCAAAATTTGAAAGAAGGAGACCAATCTTCAGAATTTTTTTTTACTAAGGTTGAAATAAGGAAGGTATCGCCTAAATTATAGTCAGACTAGGGACTTAAGAGTTAGTGAGGCGTTTTACAAAAACAGCTCACAGGAATATTGATATGGAGAGCTAGCGTAAGGCGTTGTCATTCGATTTATGTATGAAAAATTATAACGGTTGACCAATCGTCAGAAACTGTTTATTTTTAAACTAGGGTTTAAATAAAAATAAAAAAAACCCGCCTAAATAATGATACTACTATGAAAAGTGTTTAATAAAAAGCTAAAAATAATCTACAAAAGCTTGACATCATTTTTAGTTTTGTTTTGCTATGTCAGTTTATAGTTTTTTTTTGTTTGTGTGTAATGTTCTTATGTTTTGTGTTAATCTGAGAATAACTAGATTAACTAGCATTGTACTCAGTGCGAAAGTTACTGCAACCTTCGAAACCTTTACAATAACTGGAAACAATTTTGCACAGGAAATACATGCAAAAACAAAAGCAAAACAAAACAAACAAACAAAAACAGTTGTTGAACGCACCAGAGTAAAGTTTGAACTCATCAATTTGTAATAATGTATAGTGCTGATGTTGGACGTTAAAACCAACTAAACTCAAGAACCCTAAAAGCGTTAAAGCAGATCTGTAGGGGAGGCGATTGCAGTGAAAGTATACACAGCGCCATTTAAATTGATTTATGTCTAATTTTAGATTAATTTGTAATCAAAGGGAGATAACGTAAACGATCGATTATGTGAAATTGTATTTTAGAATAGAAGGTGAGATAGATAGATAGATAGAGAGAGAGAGAGAAGAGAGAGAGAAGAGAGAGAGAAGAGAGAGAGAGAAGAGAGAGAGAGAGGGAGACAGAGAGATAGAGAGAAGGCAAGAGATCTACAGAGCAACTGGAATGTGTGCTGGAGGAAAAAAAATTAAAACCAAAAGAAAAACATTGGCAATAAAACTTAACAACAACAACAACAACAACAACAACAACAAAATTCAACATAATGTTAAATACAGACGTTAACGCCACATCGGTTATATTTCAACTCGTTTGATAATGCATCGAGACTTAATTGGTATCAGATAACAACTCCCTCCACGGCAAATTGAACACCAAACATCAAACACCCATTGCGTTTTCCAGTGATGCGTGCAAGACTGGCGTATATATCCAGGGATGCTTCACTCCGCTTCTAAAGACTTTACCATCCAGAAAACAATGACTGGTGACATAGTAATACCTCTTTGACATAATCCGGGCTGTTGAGTTGTTGAGTTGGTTTAACGTCCAACATCAGCACTATATAGGCTATATTGTGGCCGGGCCCCAAAACTGACGTCTGACAATTTTATGTGGTGCCACACACGAGACAGGGCGGGGATACCATGACTCCTGTCTCAGCCGGTCACATTAAACTGACACCAGTAGGGAGCTGAATCGCCAGGTCTCGAACCCGAACCTTTTGCGTCGGGAGCCGATGTTCTACACCAGGGCATAATTTGTGGTTTTTTAGTTCATTTTGGTTCGAAAAAAAGTTGTTTGTCAGAAAGGCAATAAAACATTTCAATTCAACTGCATGTTATTCGTCCCTAGAGGATAAAAATTAATGTAGCTCCAACTGGCAAGGATAAAATGTCAGTCGATAAGGCATAAAAGTCCCATGTAAATTTGTTGCATTGGATAGAACCTGAAAGTGCAAATTCGTTAGTTTATCCGTTCACACACATTTTGTTTAAAGTTCAGTAAACTTTCGTTTAGTGTTAGCCCGAACGACGCAAATAATGAATGCTAAAACCTTTTCTTTCGAATTTTTGACAAATTTTAACCCGAAAAGTACAAGGGCGAAATCAAAGTCCATGTAACTTTATCCATAGGAGTAGAAGAAAAAAAAAGGGTTCAGTTTGATATGACCAGAGAGTGTGATATAGTGAGAGGTTTCACGGCGTGGATTTTGCGTATATGGCTCAAGATAATAACAATTATTAACATGGTTACTTTCTTCTTTAAACCCTAGTAAAAAGAAAGAAATAGAGTGAGCATGTGCCACCCTTAGCTCTCGGTATTAGCAGCACTGTGAGCTCTTCTTGTGAAACGTCTCACTAAAACCATAGTCTCTGGTATGATCATCTTAGAACGACGCCTTAATACGATTTTTGTATTGAGCAAAACGAAACATATTTGATGAGCATCAATCCAATACTAAGCGACTTTTAAAACAGAAGAAAACTAGCAAATTGTTCAAATTATAAAACTTCTTGACAGAATGAATTGGACGTTTGTATTGAGTAAAATAATATTAATAAATAAAACTGTTGAGCATAAGTCAAAGATCATGCGACTTTTATAACAGAAAAAAAATGACAAAATGATAACAAAAAAAAACAACAACAAATAAACAGGAATGCGTAGGCATCCATTCAAACCAAGCTCATCATATTTTCAAAAGAACAAATTTTAACAGTTTAAAAACATCAATAGCACCAACAGCCGCACGAGCATCTTCATCATCACCAACAACAGCAGCAGCAGAAACCAAATCAATAACAAGAGAAACATGAAAAAACAGAGGCTGAGCAGGGGGACAAAACTCGTTTAACGAAGTTGGGTAACAATCAATTCCGAGCTTCAGCTCATAGTTGGTCTGTCCCTAGGGGCACGTACGGTCGCTGAGAGAAGAAGAGAGAGAGAGAGAGAGAGAGAGAGAGAGAGAGAGAGAGAGAGAGAGAGAGGAGGAGATCAAGATAAAGAAACTAAAGGAGCAAGAGCGAGTAAAAGATTAAAAGAGCAAGCGAGAGAGAGACAAAGATTAGAAGAGCAAGAGAGAGAGAGATAGATAGATTAAAGGACCAGGAGAGAGAAAAAGTTAAAAGAGCAAGAGAGAGAGAGAGAGATAGATAGAGAGAGAGATTAAAGGACCAGGAGAGAGAAAAAGTTAAAAGAGCAAGAGAGAGAGAGAGATAGATAGATAGAGAGAGAGAGAGATTAAAGTACCAGGAGAGAGAGAGAGAGAGATTAAAGGACCAGGAGAGAGAGAGAGAGAGAGAGAGAGAGATAGAGATAGAGAGAGAGAAAGAAAGAGTGATAGAGAGTAAAGGAGCATGAGAGAAAAAGATTAAAGGAGCAAGAGAGAGAGAGATTAAAAGAACAAGAGAGAGAGATTAAATGGAGCAAGAGAGAGAAAAAGATTAAAAAAGCAAGGAACAGAGATTAAAGGGGAGAGATATATTAAAGGAGCAAGGAGAGAGAGAGAGAGAGAGAGAGAGAAAGAGAGGAAGAGAGATAGAGAGAGAGAACGTCACGAGGCGGACTAACCAATAGACTGATCAATACCAACAAGACACAATTGTTCATTTCTGGTCAGGTCTGTCTAATCCTACACAAAAAGTGGGCTCCTGGAGTTGACTAAAAAAACACTTTACACTTTACCACTTTATACAGTTCTTCGGACAACCTACAGAACTTCAACTAATCTAGGGGTTGGTATGAGGAAAAACCTCCGTTTTACATAAATTTGAATCGACTTAATCATGAAAAGTAGTGTTTTACCGAAATAGCTTTGTATCGCCATAGGGTCGTATGTACAACGTCCATACCATCGAGAGAGCAAAAATGTTTACCATGAGTCAGAATGTACAAACATGACGTAGATTACTTTTCGTCGTTAGCCTTCTTATTATTAATTTGTTACGACGAGACGTAAGCTACGTCTTATTTGTGCATTTCACATCATATCTGGCTGTAGTGGAGATTCGGGCCATGGAACTTTTTAGCTTAACCTTAAAGCTTTTGACCTATTACGCTATAAATACAATAGGATTATATAGTTAGATAGATTTATAGATAGATAGATAGGTCAATAGGTAGATAGATAGATAGATAGATACATGATTTGAGTTGAGTTGGTAAGGTCCAACGTCAGTACTATTTAGCCTATATTGTGGGAGGGCCCTCTATTTTACCTCTCTCTTTATCTCTCTCCCCGTCCCTCTATCTCTTTTCTACCCCTCCCTCTTTCTCTCGCTTTCTCTCTCTCTCTTTCTCCTTACTCTCCCTTTCTCTCCCTCTCTCTCTCTCTCTCTGTCTCTCTCTCTCCAACCCTTCTCTTTAAAACTCGCTGATGGCGCTCCACCACAGGGCACAATCACTGTCAAAGAGCCGGGAGGAAACGTTATGACATTGAGGACGCGGTTTAAGCCTCAGACATCACAAGTCCTGGCTGGATCGATACATTGTGAAGGGAGAGAGGGAAAGCAGAGAGAGAGAGAGAGAGAGAGAGAGAGAGAGAGAGAGAGCGAGGGAGATGAATGGAAGAGAGAGAAAGAAAGATGAATAAAATAGATAAGGGTGACAGGAGAAAGATTGAAGGACATAGGTGAAAAGGTTAAGACCTAGAATGAGAGAGATAGAGAGAGAGACAAAAAGAGTGAGATAAGAGAGAGAGATAGAGATAGAGAGATAAAGAGAGAGAGTGTGTGTGTAATAGGAAATCGGAGAGAGATGGATATGAGAGAGAGAGTCAAAGATAGAGACAAGAAAACGAGTAAAAGAGTGGGGGATGAAAGGAGGAAAGACTTCAATCGGGTGTGAGAAGGTTTACAGAGAGAGATGGATTAAGACAGAGATAACGAGAGTACGCGAGAGAGAGAGAGAGAGAGAGAAATAGAGAGAACGAAGGGAGGCAGAGAGGGGTGGAGGGAGGCAGAGAAGTGGGAAGGAGTGGAGGAGGTGCTTAGATACAGACCTCGACGACATGTCTAATTGAATCTACTTAGACAGGAACCTCGGAGCAAATTATCTTTGACTGGTAATGGACGTGGTAAGAATGTAGCATCAGCGTTCAATTAGAACTTGTTACAATGCTATGTACCTCTAATTTGTGTAGTCTTCTTCTTCTTTCTCTTTGTCTTTCTCAATCCTTCTCTCTCTCTTTCTTTCGCTCTTTCTTTCTCTCTCTCTCTCTCTCTCTCTCTCTCTCTCTCTTTCTATTGCTTTCTCATTCTTTATCTTTCTCTTTCCCTTTCTCTCCGTCTCTCCTTTCTCTCTTTATCTTTCTTTGGCTGTTTCTCTATTTTTCTCTCTCTCTTTCTCTCTTTCTGCCGCTTTCTCTTCTCTGCATCTCTCCCTCTTCCCCCCCCCTCCCCTCTCTATGTCTCATTTCTCTATGTCGATCCATGTGTCCATCTTTCTACTCCTCGTCTCAATGAAAAATACGCTACTTATTTTTCTGTTTCTCTTTACTAGTATCCTTACAATTACCACCATTGTGTATAACGAAAACGCCATTTTATCTTTTATTCTTTTAAAAAAACTTTACCTTTGTCAACATTTTAACGACTATGTTTACGCAAAGTGAACAGAAAGGCAAATAAAGCAATGCTTGAAAATCCTTATATAACTATTTTTTCAACAATGGCATTTTTTAACAAGATCTTGTAATATAATATAAGGAATCTTAAAAAATATGAGTATGAAAATAATTTCATTTGCGCAAAATTGGAAGCGCCGACCATTTAAAATTAAACAAACAACAACGTAAAAACACATCGAATCTCTGTCATTCTTCAGAAATTGTATCCCTTAAAATAACTTTAAAACGGTTAATTTTTATTGTATCAGAGGAAACAGATAAACAGAAAAATGTGATAGTGCAAGCAAAGGGAAAACAAATAATCATAATAATCATATTGAAAGGCATCACATTTTATGTTTTTGTGAAATGGAAAGTAAAAGGCACAGGCAGACAGAGAGGCGGAAAGATATGTGTAAGAGAGAAGGAGAGAGAGAAAGAGAGAGATACAGAGAGAGAAAGAGACAGACAAACAGACAGGCGGACAGATGAACAGAAAGACAGACAGAGAGTTGCAGAGACGAAGAAACACACACACACACACACACACACACATAAAACACAGACAAAGACAAACAGAGGGAAAGGAAAACGGTATTATAAAGAGACAGTAAATTAAAAAAAAAAAACTAACAAAAACAAAAAAGCAAACAAACTAAAGCAGACAGAAGGAGAGATAAACAGCATGAGAACAAACACAGAAAAAAAGTTCTAACCACAATCATTACTCATACGCATCCACCCTATCCACAATGGAACAGACTCCTCACCCAATATCGTACCCTGCAGTTGAAAGGTTTAACCCACTAAACACTGATAACAGCTCAGTAGAAACTCTACCAGATCGATACACGGTTCAAAACAAGGTGATAAAGACCCCCTAACGAGCAGGGGAAAACAGGACTACCATGATAGATGCCTTTTAGAAACTACTGTAGTCTTTCGTGAGGTGCTTGGGTAAGTTGGAAACGAATCGCCTCCATAGCTTGGTTGGTTGGTTTGGTGGGTTGGTATTTTGGTTGGTTGTATGTTTGGTTGGTTGGTTTGTGAGTTGGTTGGTTGGTTGGTTAGTTGTTTAGTTGGTTAGTTGGGTTGGTTAGATGGTTGGTTGGTTTGCTGATTGGTTTGTTGGTTGGTTGGGTGGTTTGTTGGTTTGGTTGGCTTGTTGGTTGGTTGGTTGGTTGATTGGTTTGCTGGTTGGTTGATTGGTTGGTTGGTTGGTTGGTTGGTCGGTTGGTTGGTTGGTTGGTTTGTTGGTTGGTTGGTTGTTTGGTTGATTGGTTACGTCCAACATCAGTACAAAACCTACCAGATCTATAAATGGTTCCAAACAAGGTGATAAAGACCCCCTAACGAGATGGGGAAAAACAAGACTACTATAGATGCCTGTTAGAAATTAGTCTTATGTAGGCTGCACGGGTAAGTTGGAACGTAGCTCTTGCATAGCTTGGTTGGTTGTTGGGTGGTTGGTCGGTTGGTTGTGTGGTCGGTTAGTTGGTTTGTTGGTTAGCTTTTTTTGGTAGGCTGGTTGTTTCGATGGTTGGTTCGTTGGTTGTTTGGTTAGTTGGTTGGTTGTGTGTTTGGTTGGTTGGTTGGTTGGCTTTTTTGTTGGTAGGTTCGTTGGTTCGGTGGTTGGTTGGTTGGTTGGGTGTTTTGCTGGTTAGTTTGTTGGTTCGTTTGTTGGATGGTTGGTTGGCTTTTTTGTTGGTAGGTTGGTTGGTTCGGTGGTTGGTTGGTTGGCTTTTTTGTTGGTAGGTTAGTTGGTTCGTTTGTTGGATGGTTGGTTGGGTGTTTTGCTGGTTAGTTTGTTGGTTGGTTGGTTGGCTGGTTGGTTGGTTGGGTGGTAGGTGTTTTGGGTGGTTGGTTGGTTGATTGGTTGGTTGGATGGTTGGTCTCAGCCCCACCCCTTAAAACGAGTTTCAAACAAGATGAAAACCATATCAGAACGAAACAAAATTTTGAATTATTATAATATAATGGGGATAGGTGGGTGTGTGGTCTGTGGGTTGAACTTTAAGAACCAATTGGACAATAATTATGGTTCCATATCAAACATATCCGGATTTATAAAAGGGAATCTCTATAAACCGGTTAGTCTGAACGCCGCATAAACCGAGATAAAACCAAGCCTGTGTCTGTGTTTTATATCCATTAGCCCAAGTATAAAGACAATAATTTAAAATCCAGGCAATAATTTATTGAGGAAGACTAAAAAACTAGACATTTAACAAGTTAATACTAGTCGGAACGAAGATTTAGATCAACAGTTGCGAACAAAGCTTCTCTATCGTGTATGGAAATTAGATCTAGAGTCTAGACGTGGGAGCTAAATCCGAACACACCGGATAAAAACTAGACTACAGGCATTTACTGTCTAGCAAAACAGATCCCAGACGCCTATACAATCATCCCTTGTTGTCTAGCCTGAGGCAAGACATATTCCACACGTTCTGATTTTCTTTGTTCAAATTTCTCCCCACTCCATGTGGCGCTATTTTATTGATCAGCCTTTCAGTTTCGAAGAAACGCCTGGAAAAGATGTTTCTCTCATGCGTACGTGAAAGAGTATTCCAATAATTGTGAGATAACCACAGACGCACTTTGAGAGCATTTTAATTGTGTCTGCAATCGAAATGTCTAGGCGGTAGAGCATACGTCTTTCTTTTCTTATGCTTTCGGTGATACAGAATTTATATATGGTTATTATGTTCCTAGGTGATATTCTATCTATCAATCTAGGAAATAGATCTACGAATAGCAACAGCAGTGGTCTTTAGTAACGAGATAAAAAAATTATGTCCTGTTTGAGTACAAATGCAATTTAGTGCCGACTCATTTGTAAGTCGGTGGTTCTAATCTCAGAAAATACAAGTTTTTTTTTGTTCTCGTCAACTTCATTAGGCCATTTTAATGTCCAATTCGAGTATGAAATATTATGCCTATGCCTGTGAAATTTGAAAATTAAACAATAAACAAAAGATACTCTAGTAAAATAAAAACAAAATTGATTATAATTATATTTCGCAATTTTTGAAAACAAAAAAGTTAATGAGATTTCAACCAGTGATGTGTCTTCGAAAAAGAGAAAATAACTTTTTTCGCAATCCAATTTCCTATTCGACGATCGTTGAAAGATAGTGTTTAAATGTTTAAACCTAAATCTAAACATCATTAAGAACTTTTAAAAGCTTCAACTGTAAATACTTCAAATTTAAAAAGATAGAAATAATTCTTATAGCATTTCGAAGTAATCATTTAAATACATTTTTTGATCTTCGAGACTGTTCCTTTTACTACATCAGTCTTAATTTGATTAGAGCAAATAGACCAGTACAGATCTGAGTGTTAAGTCTGCCTGATGAAACATCTGAAACCTGTCTTAAGCAGCGATGAAGCCTGGCAGCCTGGCACTAGATTCCCTGGGAAGGATGCTGGAGATGACGGCAGCCTGTCAAAAACATAAGCCTTCTGACATTTTCTTAGCCTCTGGCATTTCTAAGGTATCCAACGCACTTCATCCCTTGAAAGATGAACTTCAAAGAATTTCCTATACCTTGTCTCAATGTTCATCACTTTGAGGTTACATCGTTCGTCTAGAATATTGAGTTTAGAATCTTGAATCTAAGTCTCGGCTGGAAAATAATAAAAAGATTGGAAACTATGTTTTCAGCCCAAACATCAGGCGGCTTCAAGCTTAAGTCTGATGGATGGATGGAACAAACAGAGTGGGGAGGTTAAAAATGTGTATTAAAAAAGAAAAGTAGGGAAGATGAAGAACCGTATTTATTAGAAGATTGAGAGAGGAAGAAAGGAAATAAAGAGAGAGAGAGAGAGCGAGAGAGAGAGAGAGAGAGCGAGAGAGAGAAAGAGAGAGAGACAGACAGACAGACAGACAGACAGACAGATACAGAGAGAGACAGAGACAGACGGAAAGCGCGTGAACGAGAGGGTATTAGAGAAGGGAGAGACAAGGAGGAAGGGAAATATTTAAAAAAAGACGTGGGTGTAGCAAAATGTCTAGATCTATTTTTTCTCAAGTGTTAGGAATATGAACCAAAAAAGATTAAAAAACAAACAAACAACGGAGCTATTTACAAAAAAAAGTATATGACCCTATGTAAGAGTGAATTTAAAACGGTAAGAAAAAGACCAAAACTGAACAAAACAGAGTTCAACTCCAAAGCGAGATCAAAGAAAACTTTCTTCTTACAAATAAAGGTCTTGTTCAACAAAGACCACAGGTATCGATTGCTCTATACATAAAGCAAAAGAATCCTGCATAGTAGATGCAGAGATTTAAAAAAAAAGAGCACAAAGCAACAGCAGTGGTAGTTTTGTAGGAAGATTCTTCTTTGTACCGTACCTAGAATGTATGTGAGTGGTGTATTGATTAACACCCTAACGTGCACCATAGACCGTTCAAAGGACTGAATTAGAGGTGTGAAAATAATAGTCTTTAGTAGCTAACGGGGATGCGCAATGTGCCTAAGTTCTATTTTGTTGTTGTTGTTGTTGTTGTTGTTGTTGTTGTTGTTGTTGTTGTTGTTGTTGTCGTTGTCGTTGTCATCATCATCATCATCATCATCATCATCATCATCATCATCATCATCATC
>RQTK01000579.1:129615-140287 GCA_003991915.1 Elysia chlorotica | reverse complement strand
GAGAGAGAGAGATAGTGAGAGAGAGAGACGTAAAGAAGCAAAGAGTGACAGAGAAAGGAATAGTAACCTTCATACTCTCCGAGAAAGTAAGAAAGGAAGATAATGGCGGTGATATATAATAGAACGATAGACAGAAAATGGGATCCATTCTTGAATCATATTTATTATTTTTTTTATTATTGTTATTTTTATCATTTTTTTATCATCATCATCACCATCCTCCTCCCTCTCCTCCCCCTCCTCCTCCTTTTCCTCCTCCTCATCATCATTATCATAATCATCACCACCACTATGATTATAAAACAAATAAAAATGATAAAGAAAGCCTGAGTACGGCATTATTGAACCACATCTCTGTACGGATGACATCATTTCAATCAGGTCGTTTGCCTTGATTGTCTATAGCAAGTTAATGTGATGAAATAAAATATATACAAAACATTATTTCTTCTACTCATTTTTCTTTGCATTTTTTTCCTAGGAACCACAAGAGAATGATAATTGTGCAGTTGAAACGGGTGTGAAATATGTGCAGCCTTATTAATTTCATTATTTAAGATTTTCTCGTGAAAAACATACACTGCATAATATTAAAAATATTAATAATGTCGCCTCTGCATTTTGTCTAAGTTCGATTCTTTAGATATCGGAAATGGAATGAAATGGAAGCCGTAAACAAATTTTAAATTATTTTCCTTCTTTAAGTTATATTAACGGCCATCTTATTAACAAAATTAATTTGGTGAATGGTTCACTGATTGATGGAGTTTTGGATAACGATTTAAGTCTTTTTACATTAAATAAATTGGTTAATATTGGTAGACATAATTAATATAAATTTATCGTGACGAACCAAACATTAACATTTTCTTACACTTTCAGGTATCCGACAATTAGTTACTGATGTACATTCAATTTTATTGATTTAAAGCAAGTTGGAAGAGAAATTACGCTCTGAAATTGTAACGAAAGTATTTAAACATTCTTCATTGTAATAATCTAAGAATGGTGTAAATCCACCTTTATTTATTTAAAGCAAATTGGAAGAGAAATTACGCTCTGAAATTGCAACGAAAGAATTTGAACATTTTGTTGCTTTGTCTTAAAAGTCTAGATACCCCGTCAAGGGCTAGACGTAGCAAGATCACGTCACGGTAATTAACAACACTTCTAAGTCTAAATCCCTCCAATTAGCACTTCTTAAGATAGGACGTAAGCTAACACCATCGTTGTAATTAGAAAACATAGGTCTGTGCCTCAGTGATAAAGCGTTAGATTTATCAGACACAAAACACACCCCGCTAGAGACATCATTATTTCCAGATGAGTATGGGATGAGGGTGGTGGGTGTGTGTGAGTGTGTGTGTATGTGGGGGGGGGGGGCTATTTACGTTACTTCCATTTCGAAAAGCAGAACCTAATGACTGTGTAGACTGTAGAGGGATAATAAAAAACGGTAGAGCGAAGAAAAAAAAATAGTTTATACTTAAGCTTAAAGGTTGTTTTATAAACCACAGATGATCATATTTTAGAAAAGAATCATAATAACTAAGGGTGTCTGCTTTGTGAGGGAAAAATAAGTGGAACAGGAAAGATAAAATTAAGGTGCGAAACATAAAGAGATAAAGATGAAGAGAACGAGAGAAGGAGAGAGAGAGGGTGACAAAGAAAGAAAGAAAAAATGAGAGAGGAAAAGAGAAAGAGAGAGGGAGAGAGAGAGAGAAGCAGATAATTGGAAAATAGTGAGAAATATAAAAACATTAGATAAGCAAGCAGACAAACCAAACCCGATAGTTCCCGTACTGACCCACTATTAATTATTGACAACCGTTTCGTCAGTCACAGTGAGATGGACTTTAAAGTCACTAAAGTATCAGTCACAGCTAAAAAGTGTATTTTTTTTTTTTTTGGTTATTGTATTGACTGCGTGGACTGGTTAAATAAGACTAGTTTGATACCATTAATAAAAATTAGCTCCAAACATTCTAAGAATGCAACACCAATATGAGCAGCTCTGATAACCTTATTGTGCAAAAAATACATGATTATTTCCTTCCATTGGTTCAATAACCATACATTTATGTACTTAAAAGTGCCTCAGACAACACCATAACATCAAACACCGCACCCATTTATCCCACAACACCAACAAAGGTCGGAAGTACAACGTCGCAGTATCTTACAACTCGTTAAGCACAAGTTTTTATATTGGTATATTTTAACTCGAGTCGTAAGCTTACGACAACGTTGTACCTCCAATCCCTGGTCAAAATCACACGACAAAGATTTTTATTAATATCAATGTATGCACACGACACAGATTTCTATTAATAGCAATCTATGCACACGACACAGATTTCTATTAATAGCAATCTATGCACACGACACAGAAGACAGATTTCTATTAATAGCAATCTTTGCACACGACACAGAAATACTTTACTTCATCGCCATCCACCGGAGCTTTCTTGGCAATCTTGGTCGCCATTGTCTCTAGATCCTCTCAGATAAAACTCCAAAAACGTTTTCCAGAGCGCGTTCTTTTTGCCGTATAGGAAGGATCCCTCAGGGTAACCTAGGAGACGTTAAACCCGGAGAGAGGGAGAGAACTCTCTTTCTCTCTCCCTCGCTCTATACAGATCAGAGCGAGTTCCACAGGAAACGCGATACAATGGTTCAGTTGGTAATATCTCTCTGGAGACACATAGATCTCTCTTTCTCTTCACAAGATAATCATCAGTCAGTAATAATAATATAGCATTATAGTTGATAGGACTATTTCTTCACAACTGTTCCTCTGCAAGGAAACAACGAATTTCACAATGGCATTGCCTTCTAATCACATGACTAGGTTGTCTTTATCAGGGAGTAAGATGTTGTTGAGATCCTGTTGCGTAATGTGCATTTGCGCCAATCTGTGTTTTTTTGTGTTAGTTTTTTTTTTCTTAGTTAAGATTTGCATTAACGGTATCTGAGCACATCTGACTGTATAGATTTCATTAATTCAGGAAAAAAGTATTAAAATATTGATGTTCAAGATTTATTAATTTGTAGGAGCTTCTATATTTAAAAGTGAATTAAACTTGTATAAATTTCAGATAAATAATGTATACCCCTAAGATTTGAGAAATCCTCTTCGAGTCGCAGAAAACCAAAAAAAAAACAAAAAAACAAACAAATAAGATACCAAACTTTTCCAAATCAAGCCCATGCCTTGAAAATTTGAGTGATGTATCGTGTTATCAAATAGCTACTAATTATACCACATGGGACTAGAAGAATTTTTCCACTTTATCTAAGTCCAGAATGAACAAAAAAACACACATGCCTTGTGTATTACAATGCATGTTATGTTAAACACATCACATTGCTTCAGCATATGTACATGTATGGGAAGTTATCCACATTGTACTTCATTACTTTAAAATAATATCCTTTGTCTTCAAGAAGCACGAATATTTTGTTTTTCTATAGTGAGTTTAAACTTATTTTCTTTTACACATGTCCTTACGCGTTTGTTCAAAAGTATGAATATTTTTACCCATTATTTGTCATTTTAACGCCTGTTAATTCTCTCTCTCTCTCTCTCTCTCTCTCTCTCTCTCTCTCTCTCTCTCTCTCTCTCCCTCTCTTTCTTCGTATCTATCAGTCAGTTTGTCTGTCTGCCTCTGTCTGTCTGTCCGTCTGTCTCTATTTGTATCTCTCTCCCTCTCCTCTGTCTGTCTGTCCGTCTGTCTCTATTTGTATCTCTCTCCCTCACCCCCCCCCTCCTAACCTAGCTATACCACAGAGTCTCAGAGTCCAGTACTTCTCCACCAAGGGAGGGTTCAACTTCCCCAAAAACCTCCCACACTACTAGTACCAGACTCCCCCAAACACACATAGAGGCTACCAGACTTCTCCAGGCATACATAGAACCTGAGATCAGGGCGGGACAAATATGGTCTGCTTGGATATCATATTACCAGGCTGTGTGTCCGCACTATAATTGGCTATCTTGTGGACAGGACCCCAAGCCTGACGTCTGAGAACTTTATGTGCTGCCACACACGAGACAGGACGGGGAGACCTGTACCATTTTAATGTTTCATCCGATCACATTAAACTGATGCCAAATAATATCTGACTAAACTGCTATCTGCTATGAACTTATTCGGGTGTATAATTATTAGCCAGTTTTTCTGGGCTCAAGCTACCTTATGATTTGGACCAAACAGTTTTTGTGTAAAAATTAGATGTTTCTGCGATTTCAAAATGATACCGAAAAACCCTGTACCCAGACATAAAGTAGGGGTGGACGGTGGACCAAGTGAGATTGACTTTTTTCGTTGCTTAGTTGGCTGTTTGATTGGTTGATTGGTTGGTTTATTAGTTTCTCAACGTACATCGGCTAAATCGCAGAGAGTCTCATGATTTATGTCTTATAATTTTACGTGCTGGCCTACAGAGACTGAGCAGGTATACTATACTAGTGTTAAAAATTGACCATCGGAATATTACAGGATTTTTTAAATAAAAAAACAAAACATTTTGGAGCTAAAGTAGAAAACAACAACAACAACAACAGCAACAACAGCAACAAACACAAACAACAACAATACAACAAAAGACCAACCTGTTGGCCACCGTAAAAAACGAGATGAAATAATTATACTAAAGTAAAGACTCCACATTCTCTCATAGTGCGACGTTTAATGGTGAATAATGCTCATCGAAATGAATAATATAGAGGAAGCATACAAAAGAAATTCACTTTGAGCTTATAGAGATTACTTGGTTAGTGAATATTAATGATGGTTATAAAAGACGTAGATATATTTAAATCAACTGTACAAATTAACACAAAGATGATGGCTATATATAGGATTAGTGGTTATATACATTGGTGACTGTAAAAATGATTGTAGTATGGTTATAAAATACGTAGATATTTCAACCAACTGTACAAATTAACACAGAATGGTGGCTATATCTGGGATAAGTGGTTATATACCTTAGTGGCTGTAAATAATGCTTGTAGAAATTGTATATAGGGGTCATTGTGGCTAATACAAAAAAAAAGAAAACAAAAAAAAAACTAAAATTCGAGGCTTGTTATAATTATACACAACTACTGTGTGATCTCTTATGCATTTCAGAGTATCGACTCCGTAATTATATTCTGGCGATATACACCGAACTCATAATGATTCTACGTTACTGAGAGAAATCGGTTAAAATTTAATAATACATGATGTGTTTGTCCAAATTACGTATTTAAAGTTGTTTGCCTTTGTTACCTGAATTACCTCGCCTCGGGCAGAAACAGAGAGAGAGAGAATGAGAAAAAGAAAGAATGGGAGACAGGCCGACCGGGAGGAGAGAGAGATAAGGAGAGAAAGAGAAAGACAGAAAGAAAAAGGGTCGGAGAGAAAGGAAGAGTGAGAGACAAAGAGATCAACCAAAAGCAAAGAGAGAAAGAGAGAGAGAGAGGGAGAGAGAGATAGAGAGAGAAAGAGAGAAAGAGATAGACAGACATATCGACGAAGACAAGAGAGAAAGATAGAGAGAGAAAGAGAGAATGGGAGAAGGAATCAAAAAGATAAAGAGAGAGAGCGAGAGAAGTAAATATGAGAGAGGGAGAGAGAGAGAACAAAAGAATGATAGAGATGTTGGAAATAGAAAGCCATCCACTTGACTCTAGCCACTTTCGGCGGCCTAACGGTTTATTATGGTGATGCCTTCTCATGATGGATGTCAGAAAGAACCCTCCCTCACCCCAGAAATAAATACGTTTCTATATCAGGCACCGTTGCAGTCCTAATCAGAATATTTATGAGCATACAGGGCTGGGTTCGATATAGCTAATCAGTAGGGCTGTGCTATTGTGGCGGACAGGTTGCTAGTTATCTTGTCAGAGAAACAGATCGTGCGTTCTATTTGGGTTTTCTTTTTCTATTTCAGAGGTCTGTATTGTATATGATTTTTTTTATTTTGCAATGTAGAATAAAATAACTACTTGTATTGGAAAACTCCTTCTAATCAGACAGGTTATCTCTCAGTATTTCTACTGTTCTCTCTCACTCTCTCTCTCTCTCTCTCTCTCTCTCTCTCTCTCTCTCTCTCTCTCTGTCTTGCCCTCTCTTTCAATCTGAATATTTGAAACTTCCCTTAATCTGTCCACAGTATTCCCATAAAATAGGCTCTTTCTCTTTTTCTATTTTTCTCTCTCTCTCTCTCTCTCTCTCTCTCTCTCTCAATCTGAATACTGTATTTACAAATTATCTTAATCTCTCACAAAGTATTCCCTAGGTTCTCGCTCATTAAAGCATAACAAGATTGTTTGAACACAAATTCACGATGGGACAGAGAAGAAACAGGGCGTTCTAGATCTAGCTAAAAGTCTGTCTTCTTTCAACAAAGACTCTAAAATAATACGAACAAAAAATTTCAACAAACAAACATCATCAAACTTAACCCTGACCATAACTTCTAGCCCGAAAGCAGAGAATCAAGAGATAAATGCCCTGTAACACAGGGAAAGTCAGAGACAAAGACAAAGACATAGAGATCCTAGATCTAGAAAATGTAGCTCATAAATAGCTAAACGACTAAATCGAAACGTTTTTTCTCCCTCCCTCGGACTCCGAGCTCCGAAGTGCTACAAGCGTTTATCGATTACTTTGGCAGGCACCTAGAGCCGAGCCTGCTCGGGTTGTGAGACCCTGAAAGTGTTGGGACACTTTTCTCAGGGTGTCCCAGGGTGTGAGTTGGTTTTAACGTCCAACATCAGCACCATATAGTCTCTATTGTGGACGGACCCCAAGACGGACGTCTGACAATTTTATGTGCTGCTACGCACGAGACAGGACGGGGATACCATGACTCCTGTCTCAGCCGGTCACGTTATACTGACACCGACCCAACCAGTAGGGAACGCAATCGCCTGGATTCGAACTGGGGACCTTTTGCGTCGGAAGCCAATGTTTTACCCCTGGACCGCCACGCCCCCGGGTGTCCCAGTGAATGTTCCTCCCAATAAAGCATCGCATTTGTGTCAGACAAAAGGCCAGGGGTTACATTTGTCACGGCGCTACATGGGTTAATTTTCGGTCCTGTAAGTGCAAGTTGTTTATTTCTCTGTTACTTTCATTCTATCTGTTTATATTTCTCCCAAGGATTGTTTTAACCTATCCCTCTGTAATTTCCCCTCCCTTTCTCTTACCCTCTTTTATACCGCTCATTGATGACAACTCTAATTTCATTAACTATCCTTCTCTAAGGTCTACTTATGTATCGATCTATCCATACACCAATCAATCTATCCATCTATAGTATTCTACTCTCTTTACCTGTCAACTTCTATCTTGGCCCTGTCTCTTTGTCGATCTGATAGGGAATCCCCACCTATCTGTGAAAGTGTCTATTTCTATCTTTGCTCTATTTATCCACCTGTCACAGTCCAACACCCCCCTCCCTAAGCCATTCTGTCTATTCTGTCTATTTATATCTTTACCCTGTATCGAACATATTATAAGGGAATCCCTACCTATCCGTCTACCTGTCTATTTCTATCTTTGCTCCATCAAGTTATCCATCTATCACAACCCCAGCTCCCCCGAAACCTACCTATCTACCTGTCTATTTATATCTAGACCCTATCTCTATTTATCGATCTGAATAGGGATCCCCTATTTATGTCTCTGGCATTAGGTGAACTCTAACCCCCTTCCCCCCCCCCCTCCACAACCACCCCTCAACCTCCTCCCTCTCTCTCTCTCTCTCTACCGCTTTGAATTACCATAACACGCGTGAGTACTTCGGTACTTCGCGGAGTGAACTGAACTGCTCATAACGAAGAAGAAGATACGCCGTGCGGGGTTTTAGTCGGTGCGGTCATTGGACACGCTGACCCCCATACTGGAAGTCAAGCCTGGTGGTCGATGTTCAGTTCCAGGGGGGTCAGCTCAATATTCCCCCAGAAATCTCCTTAGGTCAGGGAGTTCGAATGGCATCGAGTCGATTTCGGATAGAGGTACGGTGGTATGTTGGAGATGGATAACAGAGGTCTTGGTATTTATAGTTTGTATATTTATACATACATTGTATATATATTCCGTGATCATTTTGGAGTAAGACAGTGGGTAGAGTTTGAGAGAAAGGGTGGGGGCGTGTTAGAAATAGACAAAAAAGAAGGAGAACGATAGAGAAAGAAAGAGAGAGAGAGAGAGAGAGAGAGAGAGAGATAGAGAGAGAGACAATAAAAGAGACAGGGTGAGAATTAAAGGGAGAGACAGGCAGACAGACAGACAGTAAGAGAAACAGAAAGAGAAAGATAGAAAAAGAAAGAAAATTGAGGGAAAGACTGCCGTTTCAGCTATCCTATGTCGTCGTATTGAAAAAAAGAAGCAACAACAATAAAATCAAGCACAAACAACAACAACAACAACAACAGCAACAATAACAACAAGATCATCGTTATTTTCAACAACCTCAAAGGAATCGCCGAAAAAAAAAATACAAACAACAACAAAAACAAAACTAACAAGAACATGACAATAATAATTATTCCCGATGGTCGAAAAAGCAACAACCTCATCTCAATTCCGGTGGGGAAACTGCGGGGGGGCTAACTATAAACCGGATATTCAGGAAAGCCGAGAGAGAGAGAGAGAGAGACAGGAGAAATACTGCCGTTTTAGCTATCCTATGTCGTCATATTAAAAGAAAGAAACAACAACAACAGCATCAACAACAAACCCTACAAAAATAACAACAACAACAACAACAACAACAACAACAACAACAATAACATTAATAGCATCATCATCAACAACACGATCAACAACATCAAAGGAATCATTATCATACAAAAACCCAACAAAAAACAACAACAACATGACAATAATAATTATTCCCGATAGTTGAAAAAAAATAAAACAAGCTCAATTCCTATGAGGACCTAATGACCAGAAACCGGATAGTCAGGAAAGCCGAAAGCTTTTGTGAAGGAGCTGGAGGGAAAGATTGGTCGGTTTGGGAGGACATCATGAGAGGGACTGTAATATCCATAATGGGCGTTTAGGCTTTAGACAAGCCACACGAAAAGAAAAGAAGAAAAAAAAAGAAGAAGAAAAAAGCCAAAAACAAAAAAAGAATCAGAAACAATAATTATTTGTTCATTCGGTAGTTAAGAACAATGAAGGGGAAAAGGTGGATATTATTGCCTAAAATAGAAGGCGTTCTTCGGTGAGTTGAAGTTTTGTTAGAGAGAGAGAGAGAGAAAGAGAGAGAGAGAGAGAGAGAGAGGGAGAGACAAACAGACAGACAGACAAAGGGAGAAAGATACAGAGAGACAGGCAGACAGAGAAACAGAGAATCAGATAAAATACAGAGAAGCACAGAGAGATAGAGAGAATATGAAATAAACAGAAAGGGAGCCAGAGAGAGAGAGAAAGAGAGAGAGAGAGAGAGAGAGAGAGAGAGAAAGAAAGAAGATAGCTAGAGGACAGATATAGAGAGTAAAGTGGAAGTAGAAAAAAAGTGTCAAGAAAGAAGAAATAAGATATGGCGAGATGAAGAAAAAATAACTCTATTATTCTTCCTCTTCTTCTTCTCCTCCTCCTCCTTCACCTCCTCCACCTCTGCTATCTCCCTACTCCCTCCAGCACATAATGTCCCCCCCTGTCATCTCATGCATCCCTAGTACGGATACCCAAGGCTCTGGGCCTGTGCCCTGCATTACATGGCTAATCCAATCAGAGTAATTTACCCGGCACCATTAGTAGCTGCAAGGATGCTTCTTGTCATCGCTTCTCACTCCCTGTCTGTCTGTCTCGATCGCTCTCTTTCTCTATCTCTTTTTCTCTCTTCATCTCTCTCTGTTTCTCTCAATCGTTCCCTTTCTCAATCTATATATATACTTCGCAATCGCTCTCTCCAGCTGCATCTCTCTCTCGCTCTCTCTCTCTCTCTCTCTCTCTCTCTCTCTCTCTCTTCCTTTTTCTGTATCTCGATCGCTCTCTCTTTCTCTCTCAATTGCTCTCTCTCTCTTTCTCTCTCTATCTCTATATCTATTTCCCTTTTTTCCCTATCTCTCTCTTTCTCTCTCTTTGTCTCTTGCAATCGCTCTCTTTCTGCCTATGTCCTTCGTAATGTCTCTCTCTATCTCTCTCTCTCTCTCTCTATCTCTCTCTATCATTCTCTCTTTATTTTTCTCGATCTCTCTGTCTCTGTCTCAGCCCTTTATTATGTCCTTGCCTCTGTCTTTATTTCAGTCTTTTCTCTGTGTTTCTCTCTTTATCTCTCTCTCTCTCTCTCTCTCCTCCACCCCCCCTCCTTTCTTAATTTGGCCACCATGTCAGCGATCGATAGTAACCGTGCTGCCCAACAAGACGTAGTATTCGACTTTACTTTTTTGTGCCTTGTAAAATTAAAACCTGATTTTTTCTTCTCCTGATTTTGGTTACAATTTAAAGCGCAAGGTTTATCGACCATTTTAATCTTACATGGTACAGGTTCGTTTGTTGCTCTTTTTCGTTTTTTCGTTTGTAATTGTTCTTTTCGTTTTGTTTGGGGGGGGGTTGTTTGTTTGTTGTTGTTTTTTGTGGAGGTTGTTTTGTTAGGCGTGTGTGTGTTGTTGTTGTTGTTTTTTTTTTGTTTTTTTTTTTTTGGGGGGGGGGGGGGGGCGGGG
>RQTK01000579.1:102144-126411 GCA_003991915.1 Elysia chlorotica | reverse complement strand
ACAGACAGACAGACAGACAGACAGACAGACAGACAGACAGACAGACAAACAGACTGGCAGATTTAAAAAAGGCACACAAAGATATAGACAAAATACATATTGTTAATATTTCAATGTCTCTATGGTAACAAAACCCATAACTCAAAGGTCCATAACAAAACTTAAAAGATACTTATGGCTAGACGTAAACCCTTCTAGTAAAAGTAGGTCCACGGTAAAAGTAAACTACACCGCTGATTAAAAAAAAAAAAAAAAACGAAATAAAAACACCCCCACAAAAAAACCCAGAAAAAAAAAACAAAAAAAAACACACACAATCGTAACGGAAACATTAGAGACGGGCGCAGAAACTTGAACTATCGTGAGGGACCCAAAATAAAAAATTCGAAATTAAAATACCACAAAAAACCCTAGCTCCGCCTTTACATTTTGTCGACCAATGTTGCTTCGTTTTTTACGTAAATCTGCTGAATTAACGTAAATTGTGTGATGGTTTTGTAATGTTTTATTTTTGCAGCATTGTTTTGCCCCCGAAAATTGTCTGTAGAGGTGAATTCAAAAGAGTTTTTAAGTACCCTTAATAAAAAGATCTCCATAGAAGATAATAATGGTACAATAGCTGGCACACACACACACACACACACACACACAATCTTCACATAATTATTCTTTATGTTATAAAGTCTTCAGAAAGATTTTGTTTCCAGCATAAGTTAATGTCCCGATAAAGAAAAGGAAAAGAGAGGATATTATCCATATATATATATATATATCTTTCTAAAGACTTTTGTCTAGAGCGATGCGTTCTTATAATTATAATGCATTCCATTGCTCCACACAAAAGCTTTGGTTGTATACTATTGATTTTTTATTCCCTTCAGAGTTTCCCGTAAGGTTTTAAGAGTTTTACATTGAATCGGAACTACCGAACACAATTTTTGAATTCTTTTTAAGGGAAAAAAACATAAAACAAAACAAAAAACAAAACAAAAACAAAACAATAACATAAGGAAAGAGCATTATTCTGTGACATGCATATAGAACCAAACAAAGTGAACGCTGTTTAATTAAGAAAGTAAAAAGTTTGGTTTTAGAGAGAAAGCGTTTAACATAAATCCTTACCAACACTTTTGCCAATAGGTATATGAGTCGTGAGCAACTATATTATTTATTTAAAATACAGATTTTTTTTTATAAAGACTAACATGTGTGGTTGTATGATTTTACTTTAAAAAGGTGGCTTAAAAAATTACCAAAAACGTCAAAAGCTGCTATTGACTTTTTAATTGAAAAAAAATCCCAATGTACGTTCATTATGTGAGTATGACTGAGTTAAGTTGGTTTAACATCCAACATCAGCACTTTATAGGCTATATTGTGGACGGGCCTCAAAACTGACTTCTGACAATTGTATGTGCTGCCACATACGAGACAGGGGGGATACCATGACTCATGTCTTAGCCGATCACATTAAACACAACCAGTAGGAAGTGAAATCGCTAAGGCTCGAATCACGAATCTTTTGCGTCAGGAGCCGATGTTCTACCCCAGGAACACCGCGCCCCCCTATGTTGATATACTGCCATGTGGGTTAGAGAGTATGGTGCGGTAAGATGCTCCGTATTTTAATATCTATAATATTAAAATATTATATTGTATAAATTAAAACTATGAAATAATAAGTATACATGTGTATGGGTATGTGGGTACAGTGTGTAAGTGGTTATGATGAGATTATGATAATCCTTTATTAATCTCTACAATTTTATGTTATATTTAAAAGCAGAACTGTATGTAACTATGTGGGTACAAGGTTAGTATGTGGATGTGTGGGCATGTGTAGACATATACACTGCGTTCCTTAAATTCGAGTTTTATCATAGGAAAAAGTCACATGAGCTTAGAGGTTTCTGTTGGCGCCTTTTAAAATTCCGAGCTCATTACATTTTTAGGAAAAAAATGGCCTTTAAAATTATCAATAAAGACAAAATGTGCTGTTGAACTTTAAATAAAAAAAACGCGTGCAAGTATGTGGCTATGTGGCTATTTGACTATGTGGCTATGTGGCTATGTAGTTATGTGGTTATGTGGCTGATTGGCTATATGGCTAAGTGGCTCTATGGCTATATGGCTATGTGGCTATGTGACTATGTTGCTATGTGAGCTTAGACGTGCAGGTTCCCTCAAATTTGAGTTTTATTAAAGAAGGCGATGAGCTAAAGGCTTAGACGTTTCTGCTATCGACTTTTATGTGATTGCTCTTACATGTATTTTTTTTTAAAGAAAAAAATTGCTTTAAAATTTATCGATACATTAAAAACTGCTATTGACCATTTATTAATATATTTTTTCACACGTGTATATGTGTATGTGGCTATGTGGGTATGTAGCTATGTCGTTATGTCACTATCTCACTATGTAGCTATGTGGTCATATCGCTATGTGGGCATAGATTTGCGAGACCCCTCAAATTTGAGTTACAGGAGACACTGATGCAGGCGCTGAGAGCCTGAGTGGTTTCTGGTGACACCATACAAGTAGCAGTTCCATCGATTAGTGGGAACTCCCCATTTCAAACCATGCACTTAGGACCACAAACACACCCGGAGGGAGTTGTTCCCCTTACAAGCTGCAGAACCATTCCTAAATCATTCATTTTGGTTGCTCCTTTTATGCCTTTTTCTCTGTCTGTATCTCGCCGTTATTTATTGTTGTCGCCTGTGTGGTCCCCGATCGTGTGTTCTTTACCGTCGCCTATGCTCGAAATCCAAATCTGAGTTGTTTACCGTCGCCTAAGTCCAGTCTCCAAGCCTGTGTTGTTTACCGTCGCCTAAGTCCAGTTTCCTAGCCAGTGTTCTTTACCGTCGCCTAAGCCCGGTCTCATAGCCTGAGTTTTTTACTGTTACCTAAGTCCAGTCTCCTAGCCTGTGTTTTTTACCGTCGCCTAAGCCCGAAATCCGAGCATGTGTTGTTTACCGTCGCCTAAGCCCGGAATCCTAGCCTGTGTTCTTTACCGGTGCCTAAACTCGGTCTCCGAGCATGTGTTCTTTACTGTCTCCTAAGTCCAGTCCCGAGCCTGTGTTGTTTACCGTCGCCTAAGTCCAGTCCTAGCCTGTGTTCGTTTACCGTCGCCTAAGTCGGTCTCAGCATGTGTTCTTTACTGTCTCCCAGCCTGTGTTGTTTACTGTCGCCTAAGTCCAGTTTCCGAGCCTCTGTCGTTTACCGTCGCCTAAGTCCAGTATTCCAAGTATGTGTTGTTTACCGTCGCCTAAGAACTGTCTTCAAATCTGTGTGTTTACCGTCGCCTAAGTCCACTCTCCGAGCCTGTGTTGTTTACCGTCGCCTAAGCCCGGAAGCCTAGCCTATGTTCTTTATTGTCGCCTAAGTCCAGACTCCTAGCCTGTGTTCTTTACCGTCACCTAAGTCTAGTCCTTGAGCCTGTGTTCTTTAACGTCGCCTAAGCACTGTCCTTAAGTCAGTGTTGTTTAATGTCGCCCAAGTCCAATTTTTACCGTCGCCTAATCCTGGTCTCCGAGCCTGTGTTGTTTACCGTCGCCTAAGCTCGTTCTCCGAGCATGTGTTGTTTACCATCTCCAAGTCCAGTCTCCAAGCCTGTGTTATTTACCGTCGCCTAAGTCAATCCAGTCTCAGTCGGGGTCACCCTCACTCTGAGGACTCGTCTGTTGACATCGATCACAAGTTCCAATGTTTGGATTGGGTTTTATGAGGGGAAACCTTTTTTTTTTTCTTTTTTTTCCTTGAGTTTTCTTAACCCTGCCCCCAGGGGAAATTTAAACACATTTTTGTTCTTTTATATTTTTTTTCTTTTTTTATGTGTTTTTGGTACGTGTGTTTTTTCGTGTCTATTTTTTCTTTTTCTTTTTTTTTGGCCCAGAGTTATGCTCAGACACATATGTTTTGCAATTATAATTTTGCCATTGTGTTATGTTTCTTATGATAAGTAAATGTAATTATATTTAAAAAAAACTGTACGCTCCTTTCAAAATCAATTATGCTTTTTTGTGTGTTATTTCGCATCAAATTCAAACTAGTGATAATTGTTTACCGTATTCTATTGAAATTATTTATAAATTATTAAACATTATTTCTGCTATTTTCGTCGATTTTTGTTTTATTTTCTTTTTCGCGAGATGACAAACGTGGTCTGCTAATTACTAATTAGAGAAATGAGTGAGCTACTAAACATGGTTATATAAAGATATTATTTATTATTATGTATGTATTGATGTAGTCGTTTCATTAGTTGCAATACAAGTAATATAAAATTATTTTAACAACTGCAGTGGAAATAACAGCTGCAGCTATTAAATCGTTCATAATAATGACAACGTCAACAATATCACTAAATCCAATCGGATTGGTTTTACCGGTACCTCTGCTATATCAGTTATTTGCCTGTTTCCCATACCCAACAATTTGATTAAAACAATCCTCTCTCTCTCTCTCTCTCTCTCTCTCTCTCTCTCTCTCTCTCTCTTTCTCTCTCTGTCTCTCTCTCTCTCTTTCTCTCTCTCTGTCTCTCTCTCTCTGTCTCTCTCTCTTTTTTTCTCTCCACCCCCCCTAAAAAAAAACATTTCCCAGCTTTTATCATAATATTGTGCTGGTTGATTTATGCAACATGTCTGTCGAAGCTTAAAATTTAATATCGTGTGCAATGATATCAGTGATGTAGACGCTTTAGACTTCGGGCTGATGTTGTAAAGGCGGTTGAAATATCGCAGGGGTATGAAGTCAAAGAGAGAGAGAGAGAGACGTTTATTGTGTGCCAGAAACAATGCTAACTATTTAAATATTGAGCTGGTGTTATTAAGAGAGAGAGAGAGAGAGAGAGAGAGAGAGAGAGAGAGAGAGAGAAGGGCAGAGGGAGAGGCGCGGAGAAAGAATTGAAAAAAGGTGGAAATTCTCAGTTTCTTTGTTGCTAGTTACAGCTAATCTTCTAGTTGCGTGTCAGTAAAATAGGTATATTTGTAGGTATATAAATGTCTACGTTGCCAGACCAAGGAAAATTACTTCGCGTTAAACTTAGGACCAGCATGATAAAACTCCCCCACAACAACAATACGTCAGACAAGGGGAAAAAAAGAAACTTAAAAATGTTCGTAGATGACATTTATATTACAGGGTTAGATCTAATTAGATGGTTTATAATTTAGGTGCAGTTCTATGGGGGAAAATACATATATAAACCCTCTTGAACAAATGGCACCACTTTCCCATGGGTCTATAATTATGGTTTGCTCTCCCAAAAAATACGATTAACCAATTCGAATAAACCTGATATGGTTTTCTCTATCAAATTAAATAATTACACTATTAAAGCTCATTAGCACAACTTGATATTTTTCCTTTTGTTGTTTTGAACAGTGAGAAATGTACATTGGTAGTGAGGATGTTATGAAGAGTAAGGATTATTATGTAGTTTTCGGTGGTGGTTACAAGTAAATTTAGAGTGAAAAAAAAAATATAATTGTAAATGCATTAGCACCGTTCGACTTGTTACTAAAAAGAGCACATTTGTACCATTAAACTATACCATTTCGCTGTCTATGGTGATGATAGTAGGAGTAATGATTATAAAACAATAATAATAATAATAATAATAATAATAATAATAATAATAATAATAAAAATAATAATAAAAATAATAAACCATGAATAAATCGTATTTATTATAATGAACTATGCGATCGTATCGAGTTTATAATTATATGACATTAGATACACCAATCATTCGATTAATTAAGAAAATCAAGTGTAAAAGAAAACTGGATGAAGGTTCAGCAGTATTAGAAGTAATTATTTTCTTCTCGAAAATCTGGCGCTACAACACTGTGTGGTTCACACGTCGTAAAAAATATCCCTGCATAACACTCATATAAATCTTTGACACAATTCTAAATCACTTGATGCAAATTGACACTGGGCATAAAAAAGTCATTCACTTTGGCGTAAATCACATTATGAAATGAACAATGGAAACTATGCAGTTTCACACTTTCACACACATAAAAAAATACTTTAAAGTCAAAACTAGATCTCAGCTCCTATTGGTTTACGGAAGAGCCGTGTGTGTGAATTTTATATAAATATCTCCTTGACGTAGAAATCTAGAATATATCTAGATCTAGATCTACACAGCCCTTGACAAAAATCACAACATAGGTTTACACGTATATATTTACAATCGCGTTCTGACCAATATTTGAGAGTGAGCAGTCTAGTATCAGATGTACTCACTCTAAAGTCAAACTAGAACTAGGGCTAGATGACTAGATATAGATCTATCGAGTTCCTAGATCGTTCAGCCTTTCAGCCTGAGGTTTGTGAGGCTGCAAGCATATAGCGATGCCTCTTTTCTCTACAGAGCCTTATCTAAAACTCGTCTGGATCTAGCTCACTCACTCACTCGCTCACGTGCGTTCGGCAGCGTGTGCCTCTCGCAGACGTTGTGGTTTTATGTGGTTGGGGCCTGGTAATCTACCTCTCTCTCTCTTTCCATCTCTCTCTCTCTCACTCTCTCTCCTTCTCTTTCGCTCTCTCTCTCTCTCTCTTCCTTTCTTTCTTTCTCTCTCTCTCTCTTTCTTCCATTATCTCTCTGTGAATATCGTGTTCTCTCTTTGCCGTTTCTCTCTCATACCGAGATGTGACCATTAATTTGGTCAGATAAAGAAGTCTATGAGACTCGAACCTCTTACCTCCTATCTATCGGTTATAAGAACCAGCGCATGCCAATGGCGCAAAACTTATTCCTATTTTTTATTTTGTTGTCTTTGTTGTCGTTGTCGTTGTTGTCGTTGTTGTTGTTGCTGTTGTTGTTGTTGTTGTTGCTGTTGTTGTTGTTCTTGTTGTTGTTGTTGTTGTTGTTGTTGTTGTTGTTGTTGTTGTTTTTGTTGCCAGACTCGCAAAGGACAGACCCATACAGAGACGATTGTGAGCATTGAATATTTCATAAGACTAAAACTCACGAGTTGTCAAATTTCTCTCGCCAGTCGCTCTTTGTCGGATAGTTTTCACCAGTTTTGTTTTTTGTTTTATATTTTCCTCCCTCGAGGTTTGCTTTGGTAATAGTTTCGTAATTTTTCCCCCTAAGTATGCTTGAAAAGTATTCATGATTTGGGGAAAACGGATTTGCGGGAGGGGTGGGAGAACATATAATGAAGTTTGAATAGAGATGAGATGTGTTTCGAATTTTGTGTGGTTCTGGGTGCGAATGATAATTAGAATGTAATATGAGCGAGGGGGAGCGGGTAAAAACAAAATAAACAAAAAAAAGGAGGGGGGTGCTATGTTTTGTGGGAGAAACGCATTAAAATGGTGGTGTCATCTCCTATAACTAATCTCTCTTTCTCTCTCATATCTCTCTCTCTCTCTCTCTCTCTCTCTCTCTCTTTTCTCTCTCTTTCTTATTAATTCCTTCATATTTCTTCCCTTCCCTTTCGCCTTCTGTTGAATTTGTACTGTCTCCTTCACTCTCTCTCTCTCTCTCTTTCTCTCTCTCTCTACCTATCTCTCTCCCTCTCTCTCTCTCTCTCTCTCTCTCTCTCTCTCTCTCTCTCTCTCCTTCTCTCCCTTGAGAGAGAGAGAGATATGAGAGAGAAAGAGAGATTAGTTATAGGAGATGACACCACCATTTTAATGCGTTTCTCCCACAAAACATAGCACCCCCCTCCTTTTTTTTGTTTATTTTGTTTTTACCCGCTCCCCCTCGCTCATATTACATTCTAATTATCATTCGCACCCAGAACCACACAAAATTCGAAACACATCTCATCTCTATTCAAACTTCATTATATGTTCTCCCACCCCTCCCGCAAATCCGTTTTCCCCAAATCATGAATACTTTTCAAGCATACTTAGGGGGAAAAATTACGAAACTATTACCAAAGCAAACCTCGAGGGAGGAAAATATAAAACAAAAAACAAAACTGGTGAAAACTATCCGACAAAGAGCGACTGGCGAGAGAAATTTGACAACTCGTGAGTTTTAGTCTTATGAAATATTCAACGCTCACAATCGTCACTGTATGGGTCTGTCCTTTGCGAGTCTGGCAACAAAAACAACAACAACAACAACAACAGCAACAACAACAACGACAGCAACAACAACAACGACAACAAAATAAAAAATAGGAATAAGTTTTGCGCCATTGGCATGCGCTGGTTCTTATAACCGATAGATAGGAGGTAAGAGGTTCGAGTCTCATAGACTTCTTTATCTGACCAAATTAATGGTCACATCTCGGTATTTAATTTCTCTGGGAAATACGAGGCTTGACAGAAGTGATAATAATAAACGCACACACACACTCGCTAAAAAAGGAAAGAAGAATAATAAAACCATTTAGAGCAGTATTGGGTTGTAGCGATAACAACACGACGGCAAAACAATAAATAAATGTATAATAAAAGAAGTAGATTTAATCAACATTTCAAAGAGGCATTTTATACGAAGGCGATTTGTAATGTAATCTCCATGATTTGTTTTATTGCTGTAAGTGCAAGCGGTTAGGGTTCTTCTAAGGAATGATGAATTAGAGAGTAATAGACTAAAAATGTTAGCAGTTTGTGAATTTTAGCATGAATAATTTTCACGCCATTTTAAGCATAATTGATGCATACCAATCCGAAAATCGCAACGAAACGAAGGTAATTTAATATAATTATAAAGAGACATTTTATTCCAAAGGGGTAGAGAAAGCTGAAAAATGTTTGTCATGTTTTTTTTTAAATTGTTTTTTGTTTTTGCTTTTGTCCATGTTGTTGAAGCTGTTGTTGTGGTTGTTGTGATTGTTGTGAGTGTTGCTTTTGTCGATGTCGTCGTTGTTGTTGTTGTGGTTGCTGTGATTTAGCAATTTCATGTTTAAAAGAAAGAACGGGAAAAAATGAGGGAATATGCAGTAAAGCACAAAAAGGAATATTTTGAGAAGAGACATTTTTAACCATCGCGGTCTTGTAATATAACACTCACTAATACATATGTTTATTGTTGTTGTTGTTGTTTTTGTTTTTTCATCTGTTTTAATGTTGTTTCTCTTCCTGAACACGCGTTATTTACACACAAAAAAGCTAATCTCCTCCGGAATATTAATACGAATGAATTATAAGGTAAAAGAAATTGTTCTGTCATTTTATTTAGCTACTTAGCAAGAGAAGATTGGTATGTCACATTAGTTAGGATATGTTAACGACAGTAATAAAAAATAATATCAGCAAAAAGTAACTGGAAAAAACAAGAAAACAAAGTCAAGCATTTAAAATATCCAAATACACCCCCCCCCCTAAAAAAATATTTAAAAAAAAGAAAACCTCAAAAAAAAAAAAACAACAAACAAACAAACAAACAAAAAAATTGACATTTTGAACCAAAGCGTAATGTCATGCTATTATTTTCTATTGTTTTTGTTTGTTTTGTTTGTTACTACCGTTGTCATTGTGATGTTTTTTTTAAAAACCTGAAATAAGCTATATTAAGATTAGAGCTAATTTCTCCTATATATCTGCTGGAACATAAGGTGAATAAAATGTTTCCGGCCCATTAGTTAGGCGAGAAAATTGCCTGCCGCATTATATAATAAACTCATGACCAATATCGGATGCAACATTTTATTATTAACGCACAGACGCTTCAATTCAACATAATAAAAAATTATTATAAACCGTGGTCTATCAGCATCCCTCTTGTTGTTTTAGAGATTTTTTTTTTAATTTCAAGAACAAATGGCTGGATTTAGTTGTGTTTTTTTAATGTGTTTTTTTTTGCTTAACGTCTAACGTTGCCACTCTATAGACAAAAGAATAGAACTCTATAGACAAAAGAATAGCACTATATAAACAAAAGAATAGCACTATATAAACAAAAGAATAGTACTATATAGACAAAAGAATAGCACTATATAAACAAAAGAATAGCACTATATAAACAAAAGAATAGTACTATATAAACAAAAGAATAGCACAAAAGAATAGCACTATATAGACAAAATAATAGTACTATATAGACAAAAGAATAGCACTATATAAACAAAAGAATAGCACTATATAAACAAAAGAATAGCACAAAAGAATAGCACCATATAGACAAAATAATAGTACTATATAGACAAAAGAATAGCACTATATACACAAAAGAATAGCACTATATAAACACAAGAATAGCACTATATAGACACAAGAATAGCACTATATAGACACAAGAATAGCACTATATAGACAAAAGAATAGCACTATATAGACAAAATAATAGAACTATATAAACAAAAGAATAGCACTATATAGACACAAGAATAGCACTATATAAACGAAAGAATAGCATTATATAGACAAAAGAATGGTACTATATAAACAAAAGAATAGAACTATATAGACATAAGAATAGCACTATATAGACAAAGAATAGCACTATATAGACAAAAGACTAGCACTATATACACAAAAGAATGGATCTTCATTTAATAAACATTATGGTTTGATTAATACCTCTTTTTTCAGTTCTTTTAATGTTGATATTATTTTATTTTTATAATAACAATGCAAATAATTATGTCATTGCAATCAATTGTAGCTCTTATAGTTATACGTTCGCATTTTGGTATTTTACTAAAAATCATTCTAAATCTACGTATAAATAATTGGTAACTGATGAAAATCTCTAAACACATTTTTCTTCCCACAGGCGTTAAAATCTTGAGCTTATAACAAACCCTAAGTTTTAACAAGGTAAGACCCAACCATCTTATTTTAGACCTGGTCGGGGTCGGGGGTGGGAGGGGGGGGGGCGGAGGGTAGATATCCGATATGTACCTATATATGATCTCGGCATTAGGCTTACTCAGTGAATGAAGGCAAACCGATCTCTGTAAGAAAATATAGATGAACTTTTGAGCTGAGGTAAGAAAACAGGAAGTTCTACAAGGTGAAAAGAAGTGGAACACCCTGTTCGTGTCTGTTCTTTTTGTTATAGGTGTCTGGAAAACGTTCGAGTTTTTACCCAACTTCAATTCTATAGGCCCTAGCATCTGATACTGGTTTAGTTTAAAGGTTTAAGGTCAAATAATTATAGTATCCACTCTAACTCTGCTTTTTGTTCCTCCATTTCTGTCTGTCTGTCTGTCTGTCTCCCTCTCTCTCTCCCTCTCTCTCCCTCTCTCTCTGTCTATCTCTCTTTCTATCTCTATCTATTTCTCTCCCTCTCTCTCTCTCTCTCTCGTTTACTCTCTTTTACTCTTTAGTTTTCTCTACCCTTTTCTCTATCGATCTCTCATTCCCTTTCTTTAACGCTTTCCTTCTTTCTCTCTCTCTCTCTCTCTCTCTCTCTCTCTCTCTCTCTCTCTCTCTCTCTCTGTCTCTTTCTCACATTTATTTATATATGTATGTATATTTGTCTTCTTCTCTGCTTGTCTGTCTCTCTATCGCCTATTTCTTTCCCGTTTTCTTTTATGCATCTCTTTGTCTATTTTGATGAAACCGAATAATATTCATGACACGAAGCACACATTTTTATTCAATTTTTAATCATGACTTTGTTTTAATCTATCTAATTTTAGATTTTTACTTCATTTTGTGTCCGAATTTTTGAAAACATTTTTTTTCTTTTTATTTGTTTTTTGTTTTTTTGTTTTTTTTTTTTTGTTCTACAAGCTCGAGTAAAACGGACTTGATACATTTAATAAAAAAAATTCAGCAGCAGAGTAAGAAAAAAGGAAACGGTAAAAAGTTATCTTTTCAGAATTGTATTGAAGCCAAGTTGCCTCACTTAGAGATGCTATGGCAGGCTGCAGGCTTCGAAAATCGATGGGGCATGTTGGCAGTAAAAAGCTTTCAATCAATTCCACGTTCAAATAAAATTATTTCTCAAGAACCATGCACTGTTTTAGATCGTAATACGAGCAAAAAGAAAATTAAATTATTAAACGTTTTAATTATTTAAGAGATAATAAGGGTATCACAATAAAACAAAACAAAAAACAGATAAGACTTTGTACAGCTTTGGCAATTCTAACAGGAAATGCCAAAAGAAATAAAAAAAAATCCACATTTGTAAGGAATTTCTTTAATTAAATATTATAACAAACAATAAAATTGAAAGCGTGAGTTGAATTAGGAAAACAAATAGAAAAACAAAGAGATAGAGTCAGAAAATGCGGATATTATTGTTTAATATTAATTAATTTATTTCCCCGCCAATTCTTTTTCCATAACTACATACCTTTTACTTTGCATTTTTAAAGTCTGCTGCAGTCTTTCAAAACAATTTGAGACCTTGCGCTGTACACAACGATACCGTTTGCTTAATCACGCTCTTATTATGGCATAAATTCCCTAATCGCTCATTGGCTCCGTAAGTCCACAATAATGCTATTATTGGACACAGTTGGAAATTCCGTTCCCTGCAGTCTTCGTCGTGTTAGAGATCATGTATTCGCAAGACGTCGATTAGTTTTGCTGTGGCTTTCAATATGGTTTCTGCACACAAACAATCTGCATTAACGAGGAACGCTTTTCTAGAAATGGAAAAAAAAAAAATTTTCTATGAGCAGCTGTGCTGTGCAAACGGGATTTCAAAGATGATGAGAAAGGCTGCGACAACGAAAAAAAATTCCCTTGGGATTTCCTTGATTTTCCAGTGTTTCCTATGGAACTGATAATATTGTATATCTGTATTTAATAGTAAAGTTTGTTATAAAACTGCAGAGTCTATTTTTTTTCTTTAAATAGAGAGGTTTGCATGAGTAAGAGAGATAGATATAAACAGAGAAAGAGAGAAAAAGGGGGAGTGAGGCAAGCATTAGAAGAGGAAGGAATAAAGAAAAGGATTAAGACATATAGTGGATAAAGAAGAAGCAGAAGAAGGAGAGGAGGAGGATAAAGAAGAAGGAGAACAACAACAACAACAACAACAACAACAACAACAACAACAACAACAACACAGAGGGAGAGGGGAGGGAGAGAGAGAGAGAGAGAGAGAGAGAGAGAGATAAAGAAAAAAAAGTGGATAAGAGAGGGTAAGAGATAGGCAGATCAACTGACAGACTTAATACAGGGACATATAGAGACAGAGACAGAAATAAAAATGAAATGGGGAAACGGACAGAGAAAGCAAAAGAGCTGGAGATGGAGGTTAAGAGAAAAAAAAGAGATATACATAGAGAGAGAAGGGCCGGAAGCGAGAAGGAATGGGTACTGAAAAAAAAGTTGTAGATATATATCCACATAACGACATAACGGCACAGAAAAACATATCGTTTGTCACGAAATATCGGTTTTATACATAATTACATGTATATTCAAAAAAATATTCTAGAATTCCTCATCACACAATATAATTTTTATAATCTAAGTATTTGAACGATTTTGCGTAAGTCGATGGGGATAAATAAGGCAGTTGCTTGTGGATCATCTTTAAACCTTGGTAAAAACTTTGCAGATTACTCAACCGCCTTAATTTCAATAATGAAATAGATTGCGCACCCGTCACGCTAGCTCCCTATTTTAAAAATTACGGTGAGCTCTTTTTATGTAATGAAATGTCTCACTAAACTAAAATCCCTGGTAAAACTGCCCAAAGTCGGAGGTCTAAACCTAAAAAAAATCTTGTACTTATGACCCCTATAGCCTCACGCGAAAGATGGAGTGAGCAGCACTCGCATCAAAGGCAATTACTATGCAAATGTATGCAGATACAGACAGGGGCAATCACTCTAAGTCTGCCCTTGGATCAGTCGAGTGTCATTTCAGTGTGAAAGGGGTTAATAATGCCGTGTTAGTGCTGTGATCCCGGCCGCTAAGGGTTAATAGTGTCACTTATCTGTGACGGCAGTAGTTGGGTATGAGTATGGGTATATTTTTATCTTCCATAATATTACAGTGATTGATAGAGTGAGCTACGTAATAATATCCGTAGAGGTTTTTTTTCGTGCATTTGCTTTTTTTTTAAAAATTCTGCACCTGTCTGTCCTACTTCCTAAACCCAAGTCTTTACTTTGGACCTTTCTTAGTCCATGCCTTTTTAGTCTTTTGAATATATTTATGTATATTTTTTTTTCTTGCATCTCTATTTCTATACTCGTGCTGTCTTGTCTTTCTATTGTATTTTTAACTTTTTCCTTATACCTCGCATCTCTCTCTCTCTCTCTCTCTCTCTCTCTCTCTCTCTCTCTCTCTCTCCCTCTTTTTCTGTCTTTCTCTCATATAATTTTTCTTACCGGCGTGTTGCTGTCTGAGACGTTGGTTTTTTCGCCCCCGTTTTCAGTTGACTGGACCGGAGCATCGATGACGGGTCCCAGCTCATAGCTGGATGAATTCGACATTGTAGTCCAGATGATGGGTCTCTTAGACTCAATAAAACGGTGGTATCAAATGTAAGATACTAGCACAAGAAAAGTCAATACAGCTGGGAGATCCGGAAAGGAGCTTGGAAATAACCAAGCCAAGACAGGTTCGCCTTTGGAGTGTTGAATGGTTTTCGAAATAATGATGGACTAACACTGTCTGTATTTAGTTTTTAGTTTTGGCATACGAAGTGGAAAAACTGCTTGTTATTTCTGCTTGGAGCTATTAATGGGATATTGAAACAGCAAGCAACATAATTCTGGCTTTGAAACTTTAAGGTATGTTTACAGAAAACGATTTATTCATGCGATACAAAACTGCTCAGATGTCACGGGAATCAAGTCTTGGGTTTTCAACTTAAAGGAAGAAACAATCTTTGATTGTTTGCAGAAAAAATCACTTCTTAAGTTACTTGTAGAAATTTGCAGAAAAAAATTTTTAAGTTGCTTGTAGAAAGAAGCACTTATTCGATTGTTTGTGAGAAGTAACAATTATTCGATCGCTAGTAGAACAAATCAATTTTTGGTTGCTTGTGACGCCAAACAATTTTAAAAATCCTTGAGGCCTACAATAAATCGCTTAGTGAAAAAATAAAATTTGTCAAAGACAGGATACTGTGCAGAAATTATTGGTAATCTGTCACCAAGACGCAGACCCCAACTTCACTTTTGTTTTGTGTTTTTAAATATATGTCATTTGTATCAATCAAACTGCACGTATGTCTTTAGTTTAATCCAGGCTGTCGTAAGACACAATGTCCATGCCTTTTTAAATCCTGGTTTTTGTATATCTTTGTATAATTATATCCTTTTTAGAATCTAAAAGTCCCAAGCATAAGCCAAGCTGTGCACTAGATTTAGAGTTATCAATTTAACGGATGGAATAATGGAATAAACACCGACGCCAACATCTAAAAATCTAAAAATTGCACCTTTCCAAAAATCACGGCAAGTGATATCTATACCACATCACAGTACACATAGGCCTATGCAATTTCGGGTTAGGGTTGTGTTTGCTGCGCCAATGCATGCACAGTATCCACTTGGTGAAGTGATAAAACACAGTTGAGCTTCTTATCACACGGGGCAGGTACAGGTGTAAAGTTCGTGAGACAGATACGTCCAACAAATCCAGATCTATAGACGTATCGTTCGCGAGACGGGTCCAACAAATGTGGATCTATAGATGTAACGTTAGAGGGGTAGCTCCAACAAATCCAGATCTATAGATGTAACGCTCGCGACACAGGTCCAACAAATCCAGATATACAGATGTAACGTTCGTGAGGCGGGTCCGACAAATGCGGATCTAACAGGGTACTAGCTGCCTTTATCTCAAAACTCAAGTCCAGGGTTTCTCTCTACCCTCCACAATCTAAGAGTCGTAGGTACAACGTCCCCGTAGTAAACAACTTGTCGTAAGCCTCTATAATCGCATATCTTATAACAATTCATAAATTTACCACGACGTTGTACCTACGACCCTATATCGTAATTGATCGCAGACCTTCTAACTCTATGCCAAAAAGGCGTATCAGAAAGAACGCTATACTTTATTTCGCCAAACTGTTATAGCTAAAAATATACGTTTTTATAGCTGGTAGGTTTGGCGGTTATGTATACTTGATTTAAATGTGCACAACCAGAGGCTATGTGCAGCGGCTGCTGCTTAAACAAGGTGAAGGTCGTTAATAAAAAATAAATGTCATATCAATTATTATGTATTAAGTAGAACGCCAAGAATGCGTAATATCTACAGTTCTACTGAAATTTGTCAGTGCGGTCGCATAGATAAACATTCAAAGTTCACAAATGTAGACTATAAGTAGGACAAAATTGAGAAAAAAATGAAATATAAATATGTTATTATTTGTATTTTTAGGTTCTATTTTTTCACATAATTATAACATAATATTGTTTCGCTTTCTTTTGGGTCCTAGGTTTGAATTTAAAGAGCTCTACTATGATAAAATCAAACCTAAAAGAATAAAGGAAATAAATATAGAGAAAGAGAGAAACACAGAGAGCGATAGAGAGAGAGAGGGGGGGAGAAAAGGGAGAGAGAGAAAGAGACAGAAAGAAAGAAAGGGAGAGAGAAAGAGAAAGGGAAAGAGAGAGAATCACTGTGTTGAAGTTTGGACCCAAAAACCCAACAACAAAACAAAAAAATCAAAACAATAATAACGTACCTATCCCCAACCCCTACACAGCCACCCTCTGTTTCTTTTTTTTTCTCACTGTTTTCCTTTAAGTTCTACTTTCTCCCACAGTCCAATAATAATGAGAAGAGGGGCGTTTCTTGTTCTTGCTATTTACAGAACCTTAATTGGGGGGTCTCAAACCCAGTGCCAAGAACTACCTTGTTAAACCACGCATACTACCTCGGCGTGCCTAGCAATTTTCTTGCAAAGTCCATGTAACAATAATAAGATTTGTCCGGGACAAAATTATACGTTTATAGGTTTATACGCATAACAGTGTTTTGGCCTTTTTGTTTTCCATGTTATTGAATAAGACTGTGTGCCTATAATGATGAGAAAGTTTTTGGCATTGTACCTCGCTTATAGAATGTGGTGTTCTAATGTGGAACTAAAACGTAAAGAACGGGTAAAAGGGAAACTAGATATACAAAAGAGTCGAACAATCCAAAAATTCGTTTCGTGTTATCGTGAATATAAATGCCATTCGTGTATTGTATATCATTCATCCAGATATGAGAGAGCAATAGAGCAATTAGGTTGATTGCTGTAACGAGGGTCTGTAAATATCAAAGAGTTGTTTGTTGGTTGTTTATTTTGTTGTTTTTTTATTTGCTGTGTTTGATGTTTTCTGTGGGTTTGATTTATGTGCACTCATGTACAATGTTCTGAAGTTTTATACACTAATATACTCACTCGCTCTTTTTTTTTCTTATTTGCTTCCCTCTGTATTAAAAACTATTATCCGTCTTTGTCTAACTGTTTGTCTGTCTGTCTGTCTGTCTGTCTGTCTGTCTGTCTGTCTGTGTATCTCTCTCTCTCCCTCTCTCTCTCTCTCTCTCTCTCTCTCTCTTTCTCTCTCTCTCGCTCTCTGTTTCTTTAAGTCTTTACATTTCTTGCACTGCACCTGTGGAATTTGTAATATTTTATCTTCCTCTCGTGACATAGGGCACTGATGTAAACCGACGAAGACGATAACAATAAAATTTAGTTGACTTAGTTTAACCTCCAACGCCAGCACCATATATGCTATATTGTGGACTGACCCCAAGACTGACGTCTGACAACTATATGTGCTGCAACACACGAGATCGAGAAGGGCGGGGGTGCCATGACTCCTGCCTCACCCGATCGCATTATACTTCCACAAACCCAACCAGTTACAGGGGACGAAATTGGACGAATAAATCTGCCGATCGTGGCATTCGAACCGTGGACCTCCCGATCTGGAGACCAACGGTCTACCACTTGAGCCAGTTCGCTCCCTCCCCCCTTCCAACGATGAAAACTCCATATTCATAATAACACTAACGCGATGATAATGATGATAATGATGATGATGATGACGTTGATGATGATGATGATGATGATGATGATGATGATGATGATGATGATGATGATGATGATGATGATGATGATGATGATGATGATGATGATAATGATGGTTTCGATACAATTATTGAGAACGTGGAATAACATCAAGGTAATGATGATAAATGATCAGTGCTGCTTATGAAGATGATATTGACGGTGACGACGATGATGACGATGGTGTTGATAATAATGATGACAACGACGATAATGATGATGTGATGATGGTGATCATCCAGGTAGACGTCTCGGGGAATGCAGACAGATAAGATCCTAGTCAACGGAGCAATGCGGAGCTGCCCCACTAAACCTAGGCTAGCAACATCCATCCTAGACTGGATGCATTTTAGTACACGAGATTAAAGGAGTAGATAAAGAAACTTGAAGGTCATTACTGAGGTAACTATGATTTCATAGGAGCAGAAATTCTAGTACGGTCTGATTGTTTAAAAAAAAAACCGTAAAATAAACTGAAGGTTTTTACTACGCTTTTCGTTGGTGTAAAAAGCAACAACAAAAAAAAACATAAAGGGTCGTAGTTGAAACATTTTGAAAAGCCACTCTTGGGGCCCGTCCACAATAACGCCTTAACACTATACAGTGCAGACATTGGATGTTAAACCAACTCAACTCAACGGCGACGTTAGTAGTAGTTTAAGTTGAGTTGGTTTAACGTTCAACGTCAACACTAAAATTAATAGGACGGCGACTTTGGACTTTCGAAGCAGAAGATTTAAAAGAAATTACAAACGATGCATGTTTGTGTAAACATTAGTAATTAAAACTAGCATGCGCACTTTATTAACCAAGATATATATATAAATATATATATATCTATATATATATCTTGCTACTATGGCCATACATCTACTGTAGGAAAATAATAATATCTTTTTGTCTCTTCAGTTCACCAAGGTTTTTGGGATAAATGATACTGCGTTCGCAAGAGAAGTCAACTATCCTCTTCTCCTACCTAAATACATGTAAGGCAGATATTTAACATCCCCTTCTTGAACCTACTCCAGGGAAATATTAATAAGATTAATTTCATTTCATATTTCCTCCATAAATCAATAGATAGTCCATAGATTCGTTGAAGCCAAGTGGACAGAAGTTGCCCCATAAAGATATGAGATATATGGGGATTGAATCTAGTGGCGTTATTAGTAACGGGAGGTTATAATCATGAGAAGATTAAGAGAAATTGATACAAGAGAGAGAGAGAGAGAGAGAGAGAGAGAGAGAGAGAGAGAGAGAGAGAGAGAGACCCTGGGGGCACAAGATCTATGCTGGAGATATTGGTGCTGTGAGTAGAGCTAGTAGATCATGCCAGATCAAAGAGATGGTTTATGACTTTATCGGAATTACGGTCCTCTAATATAGAAATATGGAGATAAATTATGTTCGGTTCCAGTGTGAGGAATATTAGAGAAGAGAGAGGGGGAGAGAGTGAGGGAGGGGGGAACGATGGATAGACAGAGAGAGAGGGAGGGAGGGAGAGAGAGAGAAGGGCGAAAAACATTAAGAGTTACATTGTTGTAGAAGGAGAGGGATAGATAGATAGATAGATAGATAGATAGATAGATAGATAGATAGATAGATAGATAGATAGATAGATAGATAGATAGATAGATAGATAGATAGACAGATAGATAAAGGGGGGAACAGAGAGAGACAGGTAGAGAGAGAGAGAGAGAGAGAGCGAGAGAGAGGCAGAGAGGGTATAGATGAGGGGATAGAAAATAGTGCTGTTATAACATCATGCTTGAAATGGACAGTGGTGTAGAGTAAGAGATTTGGAAGAAAAAAAGCGACGAATAACTTAAACAAAACAAAAAAGTTTGCTCTTGTGGCTTTGTTGACTTATTCGGTCTTACATGTATCACAAATTTCTTAATATTTTACCCTTGACAAAATATGTCAAAAGCAGAGCTCCGCCATAAACAGTTTCAAGAAAAAAGCCATAACTCTTCTGTTTTTGTTTTTGTTTTGTTTTTTGGTGTTTTTTTTCCTCTTGGAGATCTACCCAACCGGAGGAAACGAATTCCCTAACAAAATGTGTCCAAGATTGTATCGAAATTGATACTTCCCCCTTTCTAAAGTGAGATGGAAGCGAAACCACCTTCCTCTCTCTCTCTCTCTCTCTCTCTCTCTCTCTCTCTCTCTCTCTCTCCTCTCCCTCTCTCTCCCTCTCCCTCTCCCTAAACACACACACACATTCCCACTGTGGAGTGAAGTGATCCATCTGAAGTAGGAACTGGTGTTAGATATTCCACTTGTGGTCCTTGTGTGACAGGCCATAGAGAACTACGACCATTGTGAGTGCCAGAAAACCCACTAGAGCTTTGGATTATATGCCTAGGGATGAGGGAGGGAGATGGAGAGAGATAGAGGAAGAAATATAATTGGAGAGAAAGTGGTAAAGGCAAAGGTTGATAAAAAGAGAAAAAAAAGAGAGGGAAGGAGAGAGAGACAGAGAGAGAGGGGGGAGAGAAAGTGGACTATAGATGAAGAAAGTTAAAGAGAATGTAGGGAGAGAAAGCGAGAGAGCCATAGAGAGAGAGAGACAGAGATAGAAAGACAAATGTCGGGGAGAAAAAATGAAAAAGAAATGGAGAGAGCGAGATGGAGAGAATTAGAAAGAATCTAAGGAGAAAAAGCGGGAGATCTATGGAGAGAGGGACAAAGAGCAAATTGGTGATAAAGATAGAGAGATAGGGTAAAAGAGAGAGGTGTATAAAGAGAGAGAGAGAGAGATAGAGAGAGAGAGAAAGAATAGAGAGAAAGTGGGAGAACCATAGAGAGAGGGACAGCGAGTTAAAGCGAGAAAGAGCGAAAGAGAAAGAGAGAGAGAGGGAGAGAAGAGAGAGCAAAAAAGAAAGAGAGGACAAGAGAGAGAGAGAGTGTGAAAGAGAGAGAGGTATATAAAGAGAGAGAGAGAGAGAGAGAGAGAGAGCGAAAAGAGCGAGATATCAAGAGAGAGAGAATAAAAGATTTAAAAAAATATGGCGAGACCAAGAGAGAGTGAAAAGAGAGAGAGATAGAGAGAGAGAGAGACAGAGAGAGAAAGAGAGAGAGGGATGCTAACAAAAGAAAGGAACACAATGACAGGGGCCTCTAAGATCGGAGTCGCTAGCTGACATCGCTCACAGACCCGTGAAATCAGATTTAGCCAAGCTGGTATCGATCTACGCCAAAATCATGTCACCACCATACCCCCATCACACTACCCCCACCTCTCTGTCTGTCTGTCTGTCTGTTTCTCTCACTCTCTATCTCGCTCTCTCTCTCTCTCTCTCTTTCTCTCTCTCTTTTTCTCTCTCTTTGTTTCTCTCTCTCTGGGTCTCTCTCTTTCTTTTCTCTTTCTTTCTCTCTCTCTCTTCAACTCCTTCGTCCCGTCCTCATAATCTATACTACTCCTCCTCACTGGAGGTTCGTTTAATTTGGTTGGCACGTCTCTTTAGCTAGACTTCCTCTTGTTTTCCTTCGTTGGGTGCAGCCATAATCATGTAATCATCTTCATATCCTATCCTGACTGATAGTTTATCCTTAATATGTTAGTCGTTTATCAAGAATTCTGTATTTCCGTCTGGTCTTTTTTTCTTTTCTGTTTATACTGCAAAAACAAACGTTGTCCTGGCCTTATCTAAGCTTTCTTCTTGCTAACCTCATTTGGGCATGTTTTCTTTTCTTTTGTGGCAATGTAGAGCACTATTTAGACTGTATTGTGGACGGGCCCAAATCCTCACATCTGACTGTTTTAAGGGCTCGCGCACACGAGACAGGGCGGGGATATTAACATTTCTTTGATTTTAAATCAAGATGTATTTTCTAGTGTCTTACCCCCTCTCTGTTCCTAACCCATGCTAAACTCTCTCCCTTTCTCTCTCTCTCTCTCTCTCTCTCTTTCTCTTTCTCTCTCTCTTTCTTTCTCTCTCTTTCCCTCTCTCTCTCTCTCTCTTTAGCTCTCTCTCTCCCCTTATCTCTCTCTCTCTTTCTCTCTCTTGTCCTCCCTCTTGCCATCGCATAATATATTCTTCCTCGACTGTACGTTCCTCTAGTTGGGTTGGCAGTTGGCACCTCTCTCTCGCTAGACTTCCTCTTGTTTTCCTTTCGTTGGGTGCCCCTATAATCATGTAATCATTTTCATATCCTATCCTGATTGATGGTTTATCCTTAATGTGTTAGTAGTTTATCAAGAATTGTGTCTTTTCATCTGTTTTTTCTTTTCTTTGTATACTGAAGAAACAAACGTCTTATCTAAGCAATCTTATTGCTACCCCTCATTTGGGCTTGTTTCTTTTTCCTTCCTGGCAAGGTGGAGAAAGAGGAATTGAGTTGGTTCAACGTGCAACGTCAGTACTATGCAGACTATATTGTGGACGGGCCCCAAAACTGTCCACTGACAAATGTATGTTATGCCACACACGAGACAACATGTATTTTCTGTTGTCTTACAATGTGAAACTTTCCCTCTTCTCTCCTCTCCTCTACCTCTCTCTCTCTCTTTCTCTCTATCTGCTCAGTTGTCTGTCTGTTTGTCCCGTCTGTTTTTTTTTTTGTATATGTTTGCCTGGCTCCCTCTTTACCAATCTCTCTTTCTTTCTCTCTCTCCCCCTCTCTCTGTCCCACCGCCTTTCTCTCACCATCTGACCAACTCTCTACCTCTCTCCATCTCCCCATCTCGCTCCCTCTCTCTGTAACTTTCTCTCCATCTCTCTCGCTCTCTCTCTCTATCTCTCGCTCTCTCTCTCCTCCCCTCTCTATACCTTTATCTCCCTCCCTCGCTCTCTCCTCCCCTCTCTATACCTTTATCTCCCTCCCTCTCTCTCTCTCTCTCTCTCTCTCTCTCTCTCTCTCTCTCTCTCTCTATCCGCTGTTATGTATAAAGCACCCATCAAGACTGTCTCTGATGCCAACAGCCCTTCACTCGACCAGTCATGGACAAATCGTCTTAACCCACTGACAAAGGTGAACCATCGAAGGACATTACTCTCTTGGCGGTATACATAGTTGAGTGGGTTTGGTTTAACCTCCAATGTCAGCACTATATATGCTTTATTATAGACGGGCCCCAAAACCGATGTCTGAAAAATTTATGTGATTTCACAAACGAGCCAGGGCAGGGATACCATGACTCCTGTTTCAGCTGGTCTCATTAAACTGACACCGACCCAAACGGTAGGGAGCGAAATCGCCAGGGCTCGAACCACGGACCTTTTGCGTCGGAAACCGATGTTCTACCCCAGGACTACCGCGCCACCCGTCCTGATGGTATGGGTCGATCCCCAAAATAACAGGCCAAGTTACCGAAGTAAACATACCTTTGCCTCTAGAATCAAAATGAGCTGTAGCATAAGTACTAGGCTCATTTTGGATCAGTTTACACAATATTGCATTGTGTGTGAGTATCATTCAGTTCCTACTATGCTAATAATCTCAGCTGGTTCCCCTGTAATTAATAAAAATTACACCCACAAAAAATCAACTAAAGGCCAAGCCTACAAATAACTGAGAATAAAAAAACGTCCACTCAGTTTGTTCATCCCCTTTGGCATCACACAACTATCCTGTGACGTCACATCCGTCTCCGTAGCTTCCGGAAGCGGAAGTTACCGGAAACGCCCCACCTGGGAGACCAGATAGACTGGGCGGACTACCCAGGGCGAGTCATCCAAATTTTATTTTACTCAATCTTTGCCTAGGTTGGTTCCGCCCGTACCCCCCGCTGTCCTGATGTCTCTAGCCCGAGAGATTTATCGCCTCATGCCGGAGGAGACTGTGTTTATTTTTTTGTATATGCGATAAGTACATAAGATAAGAAAAGGATTGGAGTAGAAATTCTAAAATTCAGGTGGAACTTAATTGAAACGGGAGTATACAGCACTAAAACTTAATAGGAACCAAAGAAGGCCCTAGTAGTTGTTTATACTATTGTTCTAGGCTGTATATATCCTTTTCTTTTAGTTGAGTCGATGTTTTACTTGCGGCCCCCTAACTTTTTTACCAAATAAATAGTTTACGGGACATATTATTACATGAATAAAAAACAAAACAAAAACAAAAACAAAAACAATTAGCCATATAGTATGCAGGAAAAAACTGTGCTGGTTCAAAAAATAAAATATGTTTTTTTAAAGATTACATAGAACATGTTTAAAATGTTATTATCAGTATATATAACAGGATAAAGGACACTGTTAAAGTCCAATGCGACATTTATACTATTCACCAATATTGATGGGTAAACCAAAAGTATACTTTTTTGAAGCAGCCAAAACATACAAAAAGTAGTCATTGTGTCATTTTATACATTGAATTAACTGCATCGTGATTGGTATTAAAAAAAA
>RQTK01000579.1:21781-29281 GCA_003991915.1 Elysia chlorotica | reverse complement strand
AATCATGTTATTTCAAACACATTGGAAAAAACGTGATTGGTTGCCTTAAATCAATAGATCAACCCTATAAAAAATGATATAATTTCACTCACTGAGTTGGGCGTGATTGGTTTTATATAGCAACAGGACCAATTACACTTGATCTTATTGAATTTATTGTTTACTTTAATGAAAATAATGATTGTCTGCAACAAGAAATTTCTCGAAACACTCTGATAATTTGAGTGTTTCTCTAGTTAAAAAATGTTTTGCACTTGACCGCGCTGGGTTAATATATTATTGTTATAACTGATGGTTGTCTAAAAGAAGTGTTTCAACCAAACTTGGATAAATACAGGTTTCTCTCTAAAAAGCGCTCGTTGGAGATTTAAAGAAACACTATCGTTGTAGACAACAACTTGTTTCTCGATTCATGCTCTGTTACTTCTTAAACTAAGTATTCATTTACATAGCTAACATGGAGAACAGTGTTATATGAATTTATAACTAGTCGAAAGGATACTTATTAAACAAACAATACTAGATTCCCCAACGAAATTCGATACAGCAACTATTCTAAATATAATCGAAAAAAGGTTGCCAAACAATATATTAGAAAATCACTTCCGTGATTTTTAGACTGATCATAAGAACTCCTTCTAAAGAAGACACCAACAGACAAAAGAATCCCTTCGAAAAAACAATCACTTCAGAAAGGTCCACTATCATTAGTCTTGCCTAGTCATAAGTTTCTGTAGCCCGCACCGGGAAAACCGTATTGGATATCACCCCAACCTTTCTATCTCTTTCTCTCTCTCTCTCTCTCTCTCTCTCTCTCTCTCTCTCTCTTTTACTTTCTTTCTCTCTCTTTCTCTCTCTCTCTTTTACTTTCTTTCACTCTCTTTCTCTCTCTTTCTCTCTCTCTCTCTCTCTCTCTCTCTCTCTCTCTCTCTCTCTCTCTCTCTCTCTCTCTCTCTCTCTCTCTTATTGATTAGGCAAACATTATCCTACCCTAACTGTCCTGGGTAGAAACTTAAACGTGGACGAGATCTAGATCTCTCCTCTCATTTAGACGCGATATTGAAAGGATGAAAATAATATGAACCATAATGCCGGAAAGATCTTTATAGGATGAGAAAGAGTACGTCTAAGTAGTGTATGTCTGAACAACCATGGTAGATGAGAAGGGATTAGAACTTTACAGTGTATTAGTCTTTTTTTTTTTCAAAAGAAGCTTTGAAGGGAGGTAACATTCAAAGAAACGTTGGCTGAATCTGCTCTTTGTTTTAGAAGCGGAAGCGATGTTGGAAGGCCGAATTATGAATCGTGATATCGGAAAAGTTATTTTTGTTGAGATGGTTTAACGTCCAACATCAGTATTATATTGGCTATATTGTGAACGGGCCCCAATAATGACGTGTGATAATTTTTTGTGCTGCCACACACGAGACAGGGCGGAGATGACTCTCAACCGCAAGCGTTATAGATATCCGAAAAGATCGTCTTTAAATATAGAAGAGTAAGTCTAGTTTGTGCGTGTATAAATTTCGAATAACGTAACTGTTAGGGGATGAGAGAGAAACAGTCTATTAGTATACACAGTAGCTTGGAAGAAAGGTAAAAATAATTAAAAGAAATTGAGTCTGGATTTACTCTTTGTTTTAGAAGCGATATTGTAAGGACTAATTATGAATAATGGTGGTGGAGAAGATCTTTTAAGGATGAAAAAGAAAAAGTCTAAGTTTCGTGTGTCTGAACATACAAAAATGTAAAAGATGGGGGATGATAAAGAAACAGTCTATTATCCAAAAAGACTGGAAGCTAAAATAAAATTTAAGTCAAACGTTGACTAGATAATGTATGTCCTCTTCTTAAGAAGAGGTATAATTAATTCGAGAATGAAGTGTGAGCAGGGAAAAATAATAAGAAGAGCTTGCTTACATACAACAATGCACCGAAATTGTGATATTTAAACGAACAATGTAGATTATAAGGATTACAAATAAAATAGTGTTATTGTCTAAGCCGATGTTGTAGAGAATAGCCATTGAACTAAAACGGAGAAAAGATCGAGATTCTCCAATTTCTCGGGTGGTGATACATTTATTGCACGGGAGAAGACTTAACAGAATTCCCAAGGAGCATTGAAGGTGATAAAAGTGTGAGGGAAAACAGTTAAGGTATGAAATTTCTAATTGAGGAGAAAGATTTATTGACGCCAGACACGGAATATTCCTTCATTGTACCCTATTTAGAGGAAGCGATGGTTATATCAGAGAGAGAGAGAGAGAGAGAAAGAGAGTGTGTGAGAGATAGATAAAGACAGAGAGACAAACATATAGACATACATACAGTTAGATAAAGATTAAGAGAGGGAGAGAAGGGAGAGACAGAGAGAGACAATGTTAGATGGAGATAGAAATAATGATTAAGACAGTGAGATTGGGAGAAAGAAAGAGAGAAAAATAGAGAGAAAACTACAGCCAAACAGACAGACAAAAAGGTAAAGATCAAGAAAATGAGAGCAGGGAGGGGCAAAGAGAGAGAAATTGTGAGAGGAAGATAGAGATCGACGTGGATTGAGACAGTGAGATGGAGATAGAGAGAAAGAGAGAGAGAGAGAGAGAGAGAGAGAGAGAGACGGGAGAGGTAAAGACCAAGAAAGAAACAGACAAACAGACAGAAAGAAACGAAGGGAAGGAATACGTGAGAGGGAGATATAGATTGATGTAGATTGAGACAATGAAAGATAGAGACAGGCAGAAAGAAAGATAGCGAGAGAGTCTATACGTTTATGCGTGTGTGGATGATAAAGCCAAATAAACAACAAACAAACCAACCCCCAGATAATCGAATACCCCAACATAACCAATTATCCCCCAACACATTCCTGGGTATCAGGAGGCGGATCTAAGACATCCCAGCCACCTCGCAAGCTGTCAGATTGTGGCTAGCTGATAGCCACTACGCACCAACACATGGCTGTTTGGGTTTAATTCCTAGAATAAACAACAGCTGCAATGCTCGATCGATTACGGTGTTTTTACCTTGGTGTTTTTTTTTTTTCTAGTGCTGTACTAGAGTGGGTTTTAAAGTTATTCTATATTTAGCTGAGCGGTGGTTGGGGTATGCATAGTGTGTTGAGTGAAATTGGTTTAACATCCAACATCGGCACGATAAATGCTATATTGTGAACGGGTCCGACGACTGGCATTTGACAATTTTATGTACTGCTATACGCGATAAAGGACGGGATATAATTTATCCTGTCTCAGCCGATCACATTAAACTGGCACCGACCTAAACAATAGGGAACAACATTGCCAGAACTCGAACCACGGACCTTTTGCGTCGGAAGCCGATGTTCTACTCCAGGGCCCCCGCCCTCTGGTATGCAAAGCAGGCAGGGATGTAAACAATTAGCACGTGCCACAGAGTTCTATAGACATCTGTAGCATGTACTTGCTGAATATTGTTTTGATTTGGAGGGTGTGGCGTTTGCGTTTGGATTTGTTGCATGCTTAGCGTCCAAAGTCAGAACAATATAGGCAAAGTGTGGATGGGTCCCAAGACTCGCGACTGATAAATTAAAGTTCTGTCAAACAATGACGGGATGTCATAATTATTGTCAAAGCCGACAAACATTATACTGACAACGATCCAGCCAGTAGTGGACAAAACCGGACAAAATAAATTTTTGATTTATCGTGGGTTTCGAATCTCGGACCTGTTATTAGAAGCGTAAGGCAATTAGGGAGAGAGGAAGAGATATATAGAGATAGATACATAGATAATTGTACATAGATAGATAGATAGATAGATAAGTAGATAGATAGCTAGATAGATAGATAGATAGATAGATAAATAGATAGATAGATAGATAGATAGATAGATAGATAGATAGATAGATATCTATCTTTCTCTAGTGGATTATATCGGTGCGTCACAATGTTAGAACTGCACTGTCTTACTGCAATCTTTTTAATGTAAAAAGGAACATAGAAATTAATAAAAAGAGTTTGTAAGACAGTAGAATATACAATTCCTATCTATCTATCTATCTATCTATCTATCTATCTATCTATCTATCTATCTATCTATTTATCTATCTATCTATCTATCTATCTATCTATCTATCTTTCTCTAGTGGATTATATCGGTGCGTCACAATGTTAGAACTGCACTGTCTTACTGCAATCTTTTTAATGTAAAAAGGAACATAGAAATTAATAAAAAGAGTTTGTAAGACAGTAGAATATACAATTCCAAATTTAGTTATACATAAGCACACCAGTAGAAAGATTGTGGGTGTTGTTACAAAGATCCTCTTAATGGGAAATTCTAAAAAAAAAACATTATTCTTGTACAAAGAAGCAGGGGTTTATAAAAAGAGCGCAAGAGAGATAGAATCAGATATAAGGAGGCACAGAGAGAGAGAGAGAGATAGAGAGACAGAGAGATAGGAAGCGAGAGAGTGAGAGAGAAACAAAGAGGTAGAGACAATGAGGCATAGACATGATAGCCTATATGAAACAATTATGAAACCATTACACGACAATAAACGTTATTCCCAATCTGCTTCCTGAAATTACATTTACAGTCTTAGTGTTGGCCTTATTTTTTCAATCGAAAGCTGCATTGATAAATTGATAAAAGTTAAAATAGATTGCTTTAGTCAAACTTGGTGCAGCGAAATATGTACTAGAGATTTCCGGTCCGGTCCGGTCCGAAGTGTGTCGGAATGAGAGTAAAAAGAGAGAGACAGAAGGAGAGAGAGAGAGAGAGAGAGAGAGTGGAGAAAAAGAGAAAGAGGAAAGAAAGAGAAGAGAGAAGAGAGAGAGAGAGAGAGAGAGAGAGAGAGAGAGAGAGAGAGAGAGAGAGAGAGACAGGGGGGTAGAGTGAGAGTTAATGGTACAAAGACAGTTGCAGAGGGGAGAAAATGCGATATACACAGTAGATGGACCCAGATAGATCGAGATTCTCGGAGAAAAAAAAAGAGAGACAGAAAGTGAGAAATAGGTAGGAAGAGAAAGGAACAAAAAGGCGAGAATCAGAGGGATCGAGCAAGAAAAAGAGTGAGATAGGGCGGATTTGAGAGAAGGGGTGGATAGAGAGAGGCAAAAAAGAAAAAGAAACATAAATTCAGGGAGAGAGAGAGAGAGAGAGAGAGAGAGAGAGAGAGAGAGAGAGAGAGAGAGAGAAGGACAAAGAAAAAGAGAGGGACAAAGAAAGAGAGATTGACATCGACCGAATGATGAATGGAAACTGGAGTACCAACTGCTAATGACACGTTACTGTGATCCATGGGCGGTAGTTTTAATTCTATCTCCTGTCACCCCCTTGTCACACACACATACACATACACAAACAGACACACTCACACACACTAACACACAGACACACACACACTAACAAACACACTCACACACACTAACAAATACACTCACTCACACACACTAACACAGACACTCTCTCTCACACACAAACACACACACTGACACAAACACTCTCACTCCCTCTCTTTCCCTTCCTTTCTCTCTCTCTTTCTCTCCACACACAAACACACTCTCATAGCGTGACAACCTTCCTTCCTCACTCTCTCTCTCTCACACACACACGCAAACACACACTCAGAGCGTGACAACAGTCACGGAAGTCGAGCCTTTCAACTAATTACACAGAACTGCCAGCTTTAACAAGACACGAAATCGGACACAAGTAGTCAAATAAGTATTGTAGTGAAACGGGTTTTCCTTGTTCTTATGGGGGGTTTTTCCAACTCAAAGACAATTTTTATCCTTCATTAGTAAAGCAGTTGCAGTAATTTGGTTTAACGTCCAACGTAGGCATTATGTATACTGCATTGTGGACGGGACCCAAAACTGAAGTCTGATAATTTTATGTAATGCAACACACGAGACAGGGCGGGAAGGTCTGGACTCCTGTGTCACATTATATTAACACCGAACCAACGAGTAGTGGACGAAATTAGACAAACACATTTTTGACATAATTATAGTTGCTTTGAACTACGGACCTTCCGATCTAGAAATCAACGCTCTACCACATAAGCAATTCCCCACTCACCCCAGTGAAAGGGGTACGTAAGGTTATCATCTCTCTCCCCCCCCCCCCCCCCTTTTTCGCTTGTGCTTCAACCAGATTTCCAATAACCATTTGATCTGTCGATTCAACAACAGTTTTGAGTAACAGCTAATTTCGCCTGAAAATCCATTACTTGATAGCTCGAGTTGTTGACCTGTTACAATAGTAGTTGGGTCGGTGTCACTTTAACGTTACTGCAGTTGCACAGTTCAGTTGGTAGGCTGTTTGCGTTGGTGACTAGTATGACGGCTGTTTGATTCCATGTATACTATTTACAATAACTAGTGGATACATGATATTTTTGTGAAGTAACACCTGATTTGGAAAAAATATATTACTCAATGACTATTGATCTTCTTTTAATTAGTTTAGTCAACCCTGTCATCTCCTATATTGTGCATAACCGAACACAAACTTTTATATAGCTAGGCCAAGAAAATATACTGTCTTTCAATTCATAAAATTAATGCTTCTTTTCGAACAACGCGCTTTGAAAACCACTACCGCGCCAACCTATAATAACGAATGATGAATATAAAATAATTTATTAAAGAACGAATTATTTCCAATACCGCTGTGGCTAATAATTATTATACAACACAGTATCAATAAATACGCACGAGAATCGGATATTTTCGTTATTATCTCCGCTGCAGCGAAGAAACAATGGAAATTAATGGCACCTATAATGCAATAATGTGAAATAATGAACGAATTGAATGTAGATCTAGGCACAAGGTCTCTACTAAAACTAACAGTGTATGCATCAGGGGTGAATTAGTCACTAGCTGCAAAACTATTTAACCAATTGATAGAACCTTGATAGAAAGCGGTGTCATCTTACTAATATTGAATCACAGAGTTGACATGTGGTTACTAATATAATTATAGAAATTACGTAAAAATATCATAAAACAACTTTCAATGTGAGGTTTTATTAACCCAGTTTGATTAAATTCTACATGCTTATGTGTTTTGGTAGTTAATACTGTTAATGGAATGGAAACGCGTTAAGAATGGACGTTTCGTTGCAATTTTTTAACCAACGCACCTGAACCATGATTTGTACTGCATGGACAATCATAAAAACAGTCACAGCACTAGTTTAGGCAGAAAACAATTATTCTCTTAACTCTGATAACAGCAGCAGACTGATAAAGCGAATAAAAGCGAAACGTTTATTTAATATAATTGTATAACTTTTAGCTGTATAATTTTCATTGTGTTCCTCAGTTGGCTAGTTGTGCGTTTCTCTATTTTCATAGTAGTAGCAGTAGTAGTAGTAGTAGTAGTAGTAGTAGTAGTAGTAGTAGTAGTAGTAGTAGTAGTAGTAGTAGTAGTAGTAGTAGTAGTAGTAGTAGTAGTAGTAGTAGTAGTAGTAGTAGTAGTAGTAGTAGTAGTAGTAGTAGTAGTAGT
>RQTK01000579.1:0-12709 GCA_003991915.1 Elysia chlorotica | reverse complement strand
TCTCTCTCTCTCTCTCTCTCTCTCTCTCTCTCTCTCTCTCTCTCTCCCTTTACCTCTCTGGGTTATAACGTCTCCAAGATCACCCTGTGGGATCCTACACAACATCACTTTTTCTCCCCTTTTCCCATCGTACCCCGCACCCCCCCCCCCAACCCCCTAGCCTCACAACCCCCAGGGCCGGGTACGGACCAGGTGTCTGGGGTAAACCGGTGCTGAGTCTGCCCAGCCCTCCAGAATTATTTCCCTTTGACACTTCGCAAGTCCGCTGGGGAGCTAAAGTCAATTCTTGTGAAAAGGGCGGTAAGCCACTTGTCCACTTGTCTGAAACACAAGGCGTAGTGCAGTCCCTTGTGAGTACATCAAGAGTAACGTTTAAACAATGACAAGTCGGGGAGTTCACATCAGTAGGAATTATATAGATGAGATCGGTATGTTTACAAAGTCTATTGTGTTATTTCGATTGTTTTTGGTTACTTTTTGGGTTTTGTGGGGGTTTTCTTTTCTCCGTAAATTAATTATTAGTTAAGTTCGCGTTTTTGTTTTGTTGTTTTTTGTTTGCAAAATTGTTGTGGTGTTTCGAACCTTTGTGTATTGTTGTTTTCTTTAAACCTGCTGACTGACGATCTTTCAAAGTGAAAGCAAATCATGAAAACGTCAACAGTGAGCACAATATCGTTGTACATAAACATTATATAACGTATACATGTTTACATATGAAAACTAAGCTTAACTGTATTCACCGTAAAAATAAATTAATAGGTTTGCTCAAGTCCAGAAATATTATTGACACTCACAATCACTCCAAAACTCCGCTCATCAGAAATAGCAACAAAATCAAGATTGATAATTCAAAAAAACACTTAGGTTTCATCTCAATTAATTTTTTTCTTTCTCATTTGGCCACTCTCTTTTTCTCTCTATATTCCTCTTCCCCTCTCTTTCTATCCTCTCTCTCTCTCTCTCTCTCTCAGTCTCTTTTTCTTTCTGACCCTGTATTGGATCTCTAACTTTATCTCTTAAATCAAGTATTTTTACACAACAAAAAAAACAAGCAATAACACAAGCCCTTGACTTAATTAGAAAATTACATTTAAATTACGTGACTCGAAACAAAATGAGATTAGGTGCCAAGTGCAATGTTGTCATTTCTGACAAACGCATCATCAAAAATGCATGGAGTATTGTCACGTCCAAGTATATTGTATTACCACAGACTAAAGATTAAGGCTAGAGTCAAACTGACGCTGGTGGCAGGTGGCTGGGCTGGGGCTGTGGCTTCCTTATGAAACATGTATTTTTGAGCCTCGTCTTGAGTACGTAAATAAATACAAGAGGGTATCATAAAGGACCCCCAGTCTAGCCACAGCCCCACCCCAGCCACCAGCGCCAGTCTGGTTTTGATACAAGAGGGTTAAATAAAGAGACCCCAGTCCAGCCACAGTCCCACCCCATCCCCACCCCAACCCCACCGCATCCACCAGCTACAGTCTGATTCTGAATACAAGCGGGTTTAAGAAAGAACCCCCAGTTCACCCCCAGCCACCAGTGGCAGTCTAGTTCGGGAGACAAAAGGTTTTCATAAAGAACCCCCAGATAGCGGTAGTTAGCAAATAACAATACTGCATTGAGAACCAAAGTGAACTATATCATTACATTTTTAAGGGCAGTTACGACATTAAAAAAACCCAGTCCCAGACCCACCCCAGCCACCAGAGTCAGTCTAGCCCTAGCCTTATTGAAACGTTACACAAACGGAGCTTCAGTGTTATTGATACTGAGAGCTAGCGTGGCGTGCGCTAGCTTTCTCTATTTATTTTTTATTGAAACTAGGGCGGTTGATCTATTTTCAAACAGTTTTTACAAAGGGTTGAATAGGAAAGACACGGACTTTTCTCCAAACGCGAAATCCTCCTTGTAAAATCTATCACGACTCTACACTGTCTTGGATTACTATATAGTTAGAATGAAATTGCGGATCATACAGTGCAAAAACAGGGGTAGGTAAGGAGAAAAAGAAAGCAGACTTGAAGGCAGAAGGGAATAAAGAGAGAAGTGTATACGGAGGGATAGGGATAGAAAAGAGATAAAGAGAGAGAGATAGCGAGAGAGACAGAGAGAGAGAGAGAGAGAGAGAGAAAGACAGACAGAGGGATAGCGGGTTGTGAAATTTTGAGCGCAGTTACGACACTTTACATTCTTGGTCTAGTAGATTTATAGGCCTAATATCATGACGTTCTAACTATGACCCTCCATCAACTTTACCCTTGTTATGCACAAAATTAATAATGCGTTCACTTTAGTCAATTCAGTCTACTTTGGGTAGCCTAGCACCTTGCCAAATCCATCGCCCATTCGTGCACAGCGATAAATAAAATAAAGATAATAATAATCATCAACAGGTTCAGGGGACATGATCCCGGGCCAAGAGAACTCTTGGATTATCTCCCTTAGAGTAAGGAAAGAGTAATGGCCCCTGAGAGACCGATCTGATGAGGCGTATGGTGCATCTGTCCAGGCGTTCTATACCTCATGAATATTCATGAGTAAGACGGAGCCAAGCGTTCTCTAGAATTTGGGCGTCTGGATAATCAGGGTGGACAGAGAAAAGGTGGGTAGACGAAGAAAAAAGTTGTGAGGGAGGAGGTGTGTGTGTGTGGGGGGGTGGAGGGAGATAGTGAAAGAAAAGGAGTGCTTGTATTTACGCAAGAGTGAAAAGCTTCTGGTAGGTCTATACGTTGTTATATTTTACTTATTCAATTTTTTAGAGTGGTAAAAGGGGGGGGGGTAGAGTGGACTGACAGTTTAGTTACATTTAAATTATTATTTACAGGAGGATTGACTTTGAACAGTGTGCACCGTTTTGAAGACACATAATATTATTAAACCCTTATTAGTCTCGGTAATACATTAGATGTCACAAAAATTAAACATTGAGAGGTCCTAACTTATGATGCAATTATACCTTTTAATATTTAATACACAGATACCTAAGAACATCAACACCGTGTTAAAAAAGATAGAGGTAATAATTTACGAAAGGACATAACATCAATATCACCCCAATCCCCTCAATTTTGTCCAAGTCGTTTAAAATCATTGCTGAAACCAAACCTTGTCTCGCAATTTGAAAAACAAAACAAAAACATAATTATTAATGAGTTTTCACACCTTAGAGTCTTATGCCTTTACAGTAATTTTTTTCAATGTTTACTAATATTTTCAGGTTGTAAAGCATACACACATTAATAAAAAAAAAGTAAATCATTGCGAAAAAAGTTCTTTAAAAAGGAGTCGGAAGAGAATTAGAATGATCACTAGTGGCTTAGACACAGGTATAAATAGGCTCACGTAGACCTTGGGCATTAGATGCAAAGCCCCCACATGGGCGTGGGTTGCAAAGAGTATACAAATAGAACACGATACTCATGTGTTTCAAGTATACAATTAAAAAAAATAGCAACCTACACACTGTAAACTGTATAGGGTTTATTTTACATGTGTGTTTGTCGGCTAATCTCTTAGGATGTATCGTCAGATTGTAGATCTATCTATGTATCTATCTATCTATCTATCCATCTATCTATCTATCTATCTATCTATCTATCTATCTATCTATCTATCTATCTATCTATCTATCTACATTAGATAGATAGATAGATAGATAGATAGATAGATAGATAGATAGATAGATAGATAGATACTATCTATCTATCTACCTACTTATCTATCTATCTATCTATCTATCTATCTATCTATCTATCTATCTATCTATCTATCTATCTATCTATCTATCTATCTGTCTATCTATTTATCTATCTATCTATGTGTAGATCCATGCCATTGATATGTGGCTATACAGACGCTTTCTTAGAGTTAGCTGGAAAGAGAAAAGAACTAATGACAGTATCCTAAAAGAGCTAGGAGTCGCACGAAAGCTATTGAGTGAGGTCCAAAAACGCAGACTCAGATAATTATACGGGCCATGCAATACGAAACACAAAGACTGATCTAATGAAGACAGTCCTGCAAGGAAAGTTTGCGGGCAAAAGGAGAAAAGGCAGACCTCCCACCACCTTGATTGACAACATTGAGAAGAGCAGTGGCCTAAGTTTGCACAAAATAAGTCTGCGGAGTAGGGACAGAAACAAATGGCGTGCTGTTGTGATGTCTGCTGGAGATCCTATCGACGAACACGGCGACGGATACCAGTAACAAGTAAGTATGTGTAGACTTCGAAACCAACCACCTGGGAACGAAAACGCTCTATAAAAAAGTATACTAAATCTAACCAAATCGAAAAAAATATATTATAAAATACATGAAGCACCAAGGCACTGTAAAACTGTTTAATATAGCATTGCTTCGTTGCAAAAAAAAAAAAATCCACTGTGTTTTTGAAACTGACAGACGCTGAGGTGATAAGTGGTATAGATAAAATGAGATATATAACTATAATAATGTTTACAGTCCTGAAAACTCACAATGGGGGGGGGGGGGGGGGGGGGGGTCAAGGGCCGATAACTCATCTTTCATTCATAGGCAGGTTCCGGGTTTTCCCGTTGTCAGAGGATTTACTCCACCCTGGGGAGGTCTGTTTTATCACGTGACGTCCTCTTTCAGGCGACCTGGCCATGATTAGATCTACTGTCTGCTGGTTGAGGGCCCTTTGCGCATGCCCAAGGGTACTGTTAGCACCAGCGATAAGCTCTACTGGTATTTCCGGTCTGTTCTCTTCGTCTTGCTTACTGATAGGTTTCCCTCATTAGCGGTATTTTCTGTAGGTGTTTTTTTTTCTCCTTACTTAAACTTGCTTCGTTTTTCGTTTTATGCGTATATTACGTATTGCAACTACAGTTTTCTTTTTTGACTCTATTGTTTGTGTCATTTCCCCCCGCCCCTTTCTCTCTCTTCTTCTTCATCTCATATGTTTACACTATTTCAAACAGAATACTGCGATCTAAATATTACAGTTTCCTTTATGTCAACTCAAATTAGAGATTGCTAGGATTGAGTTTCAAACAAAAACGAGATAATCCGGAGAAAAACGAAGCAATCATGACAACATATAACAGATTATAACATGAAAATACTATAAAAATTAATAGAAAATCCAAACATCGCTATCATTAGCCGTTATTTCTATCTGACGATGTCCGACGGGTCATCAAATTGTCCATTTGAACTGATCATTGTCTCCTTCCCTCACCTTTTTTCCCGTTTCCTCCCCACTGCTTCCCTTCAGCTCTCATGTTCTTCTCACTGTCTCCGGTCAGCATTCCCCACGCCTCCTTCATTCTACCTGTCTTTCCAACTCACTCTCCTTTTCCCCTTCCATCAGTTCAACTATCTACTTCCCCGTCCTGTTCCTCCCTCCCCATAGAAATGTCTTGTCAGTCTTATTTTTTTTATCTTTCTTTCGGATTTGAACTCCCCTTTTCCCATCACCTCGCTCTCCGCCACCTCTCTCCCCATGTCCTCTCCCCAGTCACTCACCTCCAAATCCACAATCTCTTGTCTTTCTCTTACCTTTTTCTCATACTTAAACTTTCCCCCTCCTCAGATCACGCCCCTTTCCCAATCACCTCCCTCCTCTCCACCTCTCTTCCCCCAACCTTCCCAATCATCTCTCCAATTATCCATCACCTACAACTTTCTCCATACCCCCCTCCATCTCCTCCCCAGTTCACTCACCTCCAAGTCTACAGGTCCCTGCTTCGTCTTCTTGCTCCCAGGTTCCCGGACACTCACGGACGTAGATGCAGAGTTCATCCTGGTGCTGTGGTCTGGATGTCACCTCCTGTAGTCCTGTAGTCGGACCAACTGATGCTATTAATATCCTCAGGTGTTAAGTGAGAAAAATGGTTAGTGTCTTAACTCTGGTATCACCTCCTGAAGGCCTGTAGTTGGACCAACTGACGCTATTAATATCCTCAGGTGTTACGTAAGAAAGATGGTAGGTTACTTAACTCTGGTTGTCACCTCCTGCAGTCCTGTAGTCAGACCAACTGATGCTATAAATATGCTCAGGTGTTTAATCGGAAAGATGGTTGATTACTTAACTCTGGTTGTCACCTCCTGCAGTCCTGTAGTCAGACCAACTGATGCTATAAATATCCTCACATGTGAAGTTGGAAATATGGTTGGTTACTTAACTCTGGTTGTCACCACCTGTAGTCGGACCAACTGACGCTATTAATATCCTCAGGTGTTAAAATAAGAAAGATGGTGTGTTACTTAACTGTGGTTGTCACCTCCTGTAGTCATGTAGTCGGACCAACTGATGCTATTAATATCCTCAAGGGTTTATTTGGAAAGATGGTTGATTACTCAAGTCTGGTTGTCACCTCCTGTAGTCCTGTAGTCCTGTAGTTGGACCAACTGATGCTATTAATATCCTCAGTTGTTAAGTTGGAAAGAGGGTTGGTCGCTTAACTCTGGTTGTCACCTCCTGAAGTCCTGTAGTCGGACCAACTGACGCTTTTAATATCCTCAGATGTTAAGTCAGAAAGATGGTTGATCACTTAAGTCTGGTTGTCACCTCCTGTAGTCCTGTAGTCCTGTAGTTGGACCAACTGATGCTATCAATATCCTCAGGTGTTAAGATGGAAATAGGTTGGTTACTTCACTTTGGTTGTCACCTCCTGAAGTCCTTTAGTCCGATATAAATAAATATTCAGATGTTAAGTCAGAAAGATGGTTGATCACTTAACTCTGGTTGTCACCTCCTGAAGTCCTGTAGTCGGACCAACTGACGCTATTAATATCCTCAGATGTTAAATTAAGAAAGATGGTTGGTCGCTTAACTCTGGTTGTCACCTTCTGGAGTCCTGTAGTCGGACCAACTGATGCTATTAATATCCTCAGGTGTTAAGTCAGAAAGATGGTTGATCACTTAACTCTGGATGTCTCCCCCTGTAGTCCTGTAGTCAGACCAACTGATGCTATTAATATCCTCAAATGTTTAGTCAGAAAGATGGTTGATCACTTAACTCTGGTTGTCACCTCCTGAAGTCCTGTAGTCGGACCAACTGACGCTATTGATATCCTCAGATGTTAAGTCAGAAAGATGGTTGATCACTGAACTCTTGTTGTCACCTCTTAAGGTCCTGTACTCGGACCAACTGATGCTATTAATATCCTCAGGTGTTAAATTAGAAAGAAGGTTGATTACTTAACTCTGGTTGTCACCACCTGTAGTCGTAAAGTCTGACCAACTGATGCTATTAATATCCTCAGGTGTTAAGTTAGAAAGATGGTTGGTTACTTAACTTTAGTTGTCACCTCCTGTAGTCCTGTTGTCGGACCAACTGACGCTAATTATATCCTTACGTGTTAAGTCAGAAAGATGGTAGGTTACTTAACTCTGGTGTCACCTCCTGAAGTCCTGTACTCGCACCAACTGATGCTATTAGTATCCTCCGGTGTTAAGTTGGAAAGATGGTTGATGACTTATCTCTTTTAGCACTTCCCTATGTATTAGGTAACATCCAGTGGGCCGATATATCCGAATTATCGGCCCTAAAGTTGCCAAAGTGTTAAATTCCAACGTGAACACTTAAGACTATCTTGTCCACGGGCCTCAAGACTAATATCTGACAATTTGAGTTGCTGCCATACAGAGACTTTGTCAGGAGTTGTGTTTTCCTGTCTTGTCAGGTCACATTATGTATTTGAAAGGTGAAGGTCAATATCCCCAGGTGTCAATAGGAAAAGATCAATACTGTCACGTGATTACAAGGTCAAGGTAAATATGTCACGATAAATGCCCTGAAATTTTTAAAAGCAAAAGATGAATATTTTTAAATGTTAAACAGGCTTAAAAGATGAAGTTAAAATCCTCAGATGCGTCAAAGTTTAACGTGAATGAATAATACCAGGTATTGAAAAGGTCAAGCTAAGCATAATCCTTGGAGTTCCAGAAGTTCAAGGTGAAACGATTAATATCTTTGGGTTTTGGAATTTTAATCTTTAAGTTGTTGTTTGTTCAATATTTATGAATAACACTATTTAAACTTGATAGATCGTTGGAGATATCGAAAGGTTTAATTGAACGAATGCATTTTTATATCATCTAACGGCCCATTGGACCAAAAATAGTGTAAACGGATATTTTCAATTACACCACTGGATAATGAAACGCACGATCATCATGGTGTATATAATTGTTGCTTTAGGTTGTTGTTTTTGTTGTTGTTGTTGTTGTTGTTGTTGTTGTTGTTTTGTTGTTGTTGTTGCTGTCTAAGTGATTGCTGTTGTTGTTGTTGTTGCTCTAAGAAGTTGTTGTTTTTATTGTTGTTGTTGTTGTTGTGGTGGTGGTGGTGGTGGTGGTAGTGGTGTCTAAGTGATTGCTGTTGTTGTTGTTGTTGTTGTTATTGCTCTAATTGGTGTTTTTGTTGGTCTAAGTGTCTGTTGTTGTTGGTGGTGGTGGTAGTGATGATAGTGGTGGTGCTCTAAGTGGTTGTTGTTGTTGCTGTTGTTGTTGTTATCGTTGTTAATGTTGTTGTTGTTGTTGTTGTTGTTGTTGTTGTTGTTGATGTTGTTGTGGTGACTAAAATATTTTTCAGATGAAGTCCAACGCCAGTTAACATATAAATAAACTAAATAGTGTGTTTTGGTCACGCTAAAGTTATTCATATAACTCAATGAGTCAATGTTTATTAACAACTGTCAGTTCATGAATTCAATCGCGTAGATCTGCCACAGCTTGGTTCAGATGTAGGATGCTACCACAGAGCTTGGAAAATTCGCCTAACGATGGCGTCCAAATCAGATAATTTTATTATAGTTGCGATTTCCATTAAGTACTCAAGGCACTTGCATCCAGAAACATGTCAATAATAGGTTGGAACAATCTGAAAAAAAAAGGAATTCACGAAATTTATATGAGTTTAAAAGTGTTAGGAGGCGTGACCAGAAGGCTACAAAATGTTAAAATGGACAAATTATAATATTATAATGTGTTGAGAGAGTTTTCGGAATAAATTGATTGCAACAACAAAATAAAAGAAAGAAATATTTAATTATTTAACAAAACTATTCAAACAAAAAATCACATAACAATAGTATTTTTGATTTTAAGGTGAAACAAAAATTGGCGACAAATTTAGATATGTTTTAATGTAAAAAGTAATAAATATAATAATAATTATGATTTCGTTGTTATCCTATCGATATAACCTTACGGTGAACTTACACGTGGACCGATAAATACAACGAATGGGGAGAAGGGTGAAGAAAAGAAGAAGAAGAAGAAGAAGAAGAAGAAGAAGAAGAAGAAGAAGAAGAAGAAGAAGAAGAAGAAGAAGAAGAAGAAGAAGAAGAAGAAGAAGAAGAAGAAGAAGCAGGAGGAGGAGAAGACGACGTCGACGACGACGAAGAAGAAGAAGAAGACAAATTTTCCATAATCCGACTTTTTTGTAAAACTGAGTGGAAGTTTGATGACCATAAAAGGAAGCAACGACCATTTATGGAACCTCCACTCATGGTCTTTTGAAGTTACAATCCGCCGTTCACCGAGTCCTTCTTGTCTGACACCTGTCTAGACACGCAATCTTCCTAGTAACATCGACGCACTGGCTCGTTGTGGTCAGTTAAGCATGTCAAACAAACATACTGAATGTTAAGTAATCTTTTGCTTGCCGCACCTTTCATGGTCAAGACTGGTAAATGATGTTATGGGGTGGTCGCTTTAACAGGTTAAAGACCATTTTGGTAGAGAAAATATTTGGTTTTGGTCGCGTTGGAGAGGTGGTCGTTTTATGGGGTGTATTTATATAGTAAAAAATCAAGGGGGTGGTGGATAGCTGGTCGCTTGACCAGGTGGTCGTCTTAGACAGGTGGTCGCTTGAGCAGGTTTGACTGTAAATAAATGAAGTCCAACGACAGTTAACATATAAATAAACTAAATAGTGTGTTTTGGTCACGCTAAAGTTATTCATATAACTCAATGAGTCAATGTTTATTAACAACTGTCAGTTCATGAATTCAATCGCGTAGATCTGCCACAGCTTGGTTCAGATGTAGGATGCTACCACAGAGCTTGGAAAATTCGCCTAACGATGGCGTCCAAATCAGATATTATAGTTGCGATTTCCATTAAGTACTCAAGGCACTTGCATCCAGAAACATGTCAATATAGGTTGGAACAATCTGAAAAAAAGGAATTCACGAAATTTATATGAGTTTAAAAGTGTTAGGAGGCGTGACCAGAAGGCTACAAAATGTTAAAATGGACAAATTATAATATTATAATGTGTTGAGAGAGTTTTCGGAATAAATTGATTGCAACAACAAAATAAAAGAAAGAAATATTTAATTATTTAACAAAACTATTCAAACAAAAATCACATAACAATAGTATTTTTGATTTTAAGGTGAAACAAAAATTGGCGACAAATTTAGATATGTTTTAATGTAAAAAGTAATAAATATAATAATAATTATGATTTCGTTGTTATCCTATCGATATAACCTTACGGTGAACTTACACGTGGACCGATAAATACAACGAATGGGGAGAAGGGGAGAGAGAGAGAGAGAGAGAGAGAGAGAGAGAGAGAGAGAGAGAGAGAGAGAGAGAGAGAGAGAGAGAGAGAGAGAGAGAGAGAGAGAGAGAGAGAGAGAGACAAAGACAGACAGACAAAGAGAGATAAAGAGAGACGGACTGACAGATAGACAGACAGAAAAACCAATTCATAGAGATAGAGAGAGAGATGTGTGGGCAGACATATAGGCAGACAGACAAATAGACAAATAGACAAAGACAGAAATTCAAACAGAGATATAAGGGCATTACGATATTAATATAAATAATGAGGGATCAAGAAGGACAGACAGACAGGCAGGCGGGCAGACAGACAGATAGACAGGGACACAAACATTGATATATGCAGTGTCAGTAAGATCTGCGGCAGATTGATAGACAGAAAGAAAGGCATGGCAACTGTGCAGAGAGAAAGAAATGTCGAGAGAGAGAGAGAGAGAGAGGGAGAGAGAGAGAGAGAAACAGACATAGAAAGAAACTGAGACAGCAAAGAGAGATAGAGACGGAGAGACAGCTGCATCCAAGTGGAGGGGGGATAGTTTTAAAAAAAAACGTGATTTTTACCGTCCTTTCAATACACCCCAAATCAAAGACCTACGAGTGGCAAGGTTAAGATCAATACTCAGTCTCTCCATGACCAAATTTTGTTATTTTCTTTTTACCAATAATATAAGGTAAGTTTGTTTTTTTACTGTATCTACAATTTTGTCAATTGAATGTAAACTTTCAAGCTTGATTCGAAAAGATATATTATATATTGGCAACGACAAAATGACTGGCTTTTGATATAGCTTTTTTTAAAGAAAACTGTTGGAAATTAAAATTTTAAACCAGTGCCATTTTAATCTATACACTTGTAATTATATTTACCCTTCAAGATTTAAAAAAACCCAGAAAAGATACAAGAAGAGAGGAAAAAATTGGAAATTAATTTTTACTGAAAACATTTTTGACCGATCGTGGGATTCGAACCGCAGGCCTTCTGATCTGAGGCTAACGTTCTACCACTTGAGCCAGCTTCCCCGCTTGTAACAACCCCGCCCTCTTGAAATTTGAAAGACAAAATTACCACCCCTTGAGGAAGGCAATAATTACAACAAAAACAACAAAACAACAACAAACAAACAAAAAAATAAAGAACAAGAAACGAAGAAACAACTTATGAAGTATCTTAAAAATAAAGCTCAAATAGGAAGAACATTTTTACAAATCTAAAGTTTGTTTACAACACACAAAAATAAAACAATACAAGCTGTTCCGGAATATAAATAAAAAAGGTTTTAACAAAACATATATTTGAATAATTTATGTTTAGAACTGAAGTGGAGTTATTTTAATAGATCAGAATCATGTAACCCTATCTCACTCATTCATGCATTATTGATGAGTTTATTGATTTGGCAGTAGTGAGTTATAGTCATCACGCATTATCAACTGAAACTAAATCAACAAGTACTGAACCCAGTGATTTTCTATTTATAGACTAGATAGGCTAAGTAACGTGTCCGCCATGACACAGCAGCGATGCTTCAAATAATAGCAGGCCAAGTCACCAAAGTAGAAAAAACATGACTGTGCACTTTGACCAAAATTGAACTATCATTAATTTGTAAACTCTTCAGCCCAGTTAGAACAGTTCATATTTTTGTTGTGGGGGCTGTGTGGGCTGAACAAATACACTGTCTGAGTATCGGTATGTCCTAACTATTATAATGATCCTAAAGAAATGGATTAATAATATTCTCATTAAATAAAATTGTGCTAATGTAAGTCAATTCAGTGACTTGGCCTGTACTTGCGGAGGCCTTGAACAGCAGAAAACTCCTGCCTGTGGAGATAAGACCCTCACTCCCAGCTTTATTTTTTTTACTGTAATGCTCTGCTGAAGGTCAGCCAGCAGACAAGTGAGGGTCTTGTTGCTCAAGGTGCAGCCACACACATTGTTATTGCGAAAAGTGCTGTGGGCGGCAAGAACATCTGTCTTTCATCATCATCCGGGTGCCGTCTCCTTGCGAAGGTTGGCTGCAATGGCCCTCCATTGACATCTGTCCTGCGCAAGTCGTTGGCACTGCACCAGCGAGTAGCACGTCCATTCTGCGATGTTGTAATTGGTCAATTTTTGTCGCCATGATATGGAAGATTAATAAAGGTGTATGAAAATAATAA